>JAQFVV010013202.1:129110-205969 GCA_028023455.1 Epiperipatus broadwayi
TAAGCTAAGTTCTATCTTTTTATGCGATTAATCATCTGAAATCATCGATTTAAATATTTTAATTGTGGTATGAAAGTGAGGAGTAAATTGTGATCAAGAGAGATATTTTTTTTTAATTTGGAAAGATCAAAATTTTTATAAAAAAAAAAAAAGTTTCGATTGCCATTTTGTATAGCAGTTTTTTTTTAAAAAAAATCTTTTTGTTGAATATGTGTTAATGTAATGATTTCTATAACTAAGTTGTATGTAAGATTAGTTGGTTTAAATTTGCTACTAAAGTTTTTTTTTTTTTTAATTTTAATTTAAGAACACTTAGTTATTTTGAGGTACAAGGTAACGATTAGAAGCCTAAGTTACACGTGGTTATTGATCGATCGTTTTGAAAGTAAAAATTTTTCATCTTTCTGTGCAAAAGGGTTTGAAGAGTAGTAGAGAAAGTATAAAGTTAAATATAGAATAGGCGGCATGGAAAATAAGTAATATGGATTGCATTTGTATTTTACAATGCATATATAATTGTCAGAAATGAATTAGACATGCTGTGGTAGAATGTAATATATGTGATAAAGTTTTCCACTTGAAATGCTTAAATAAGACTAGGAAGGATGTAGCAGGTTTATGGTTATGTAGACAGTGTGTGTCTGTGATAAAAGAGGTGAAAAAGTGGTTTCAAAGTGTAGATAGTGTAAAAAGAAAGTCAGGAGGAATGGCGCAAAACATAGTTGAGGAAGGCAGGAAGTCAGGAGAAATGTAACAAAACGTAGTTGAGGAAGACAAGATAGAGTGTGTTTGTAGTGGAGTGACAAGAGATATGGATGGAAAAATAGGTAGTGCATTGGAGATGGTTGGCCAAAGAATAAGTAAGCTAGAGGAAGAGGTAAAGGATGTAGAAGAAAAATTAAAATTGTTAGAGACGAAGTGTGAGTAGGAATGATAAGGAAGAAGTAGATGAGGAAGTCCAGAAGGTGGTAGAGAATATTGTGAATGAAGCAGAGAAAGTAGACTATGAGACAGTATTGATAGGGAATTCATTAATAAGAGAATGTGGAGATATAATTGCAAGGGAAAATAGAAACAGGTATGTAAGAGTATGTTTGCCGGGAGCTAAAATTAGGGATGTTACAGATAAAGTAAAGAAGCAAGGGAATAGAGATGTATATGTTATGGTAGGGACTAATAATTTATCAGAGTCATCAGAGAGAGTAATGGGTGAGTACACAGAACTGATTAGGAATTTGAGAATGGTTAACGGAAGAGTAGGAATAGTTGGATTATTACCAAGATTTGATAAAAGGTATATGTTAGATAAGGCATGCTCTATAAATGAGAGGTTGAAAGAATTGTGTGAGAGAAATGATGTTACGTTTGTGGATGTGTGGAATTTTTTTATTGGGAAGAGGGAGTTATTTGGTAAAGATGGGTTGCACTTAGGGAAACAAGGAAGTGAAGTTTTAGGGAATCTGATTTATAAAGAATATAGTTCAGGAAACTTGTAAAGGGGGGTGGGATTTTAAATTGTAGTGTTATTAAAAAGAAGAATGGATGGGATGTAAGGATTAAACAAAGGGCAGTTGATTTAGATATAAATGTAGATGTGGAGAGGGAATGGGTCTGTAAAATTAACAGTAAGCAAGTTATTTATAAGCATAATGGAGAAAAAAGAATTAAAAAAATATATAAAAGAGTAGTTAGGAAAGAAAAAATTGTTAAAATTGGATATTTGAATATGCAAAGTGGTAGGAGACCAGAAAAGTGGCAGGAATTAAACAAAGCAATTGAAAATGAAGAGCTTGAGGTATTAGCAGTAGTGGAAACACATCTAAGAGAAGAAGAAGAACCTGTTTTGGAAGATTTGGTATGGCAGGGTATAAATAGAAAAGAGACAGAAAAAAGGGTGGTGGTATAGGTGTTATATCAAAAAAATATTTAAATACTGTTTAATGCCAAGAACATTTGTGGTTTGAAATAAGGTTGGGAAAACAAGAATGGATGGTGGCTATAGTTTATATAGCTACTGGAGATAGTCAAACTATAATGGAATGGAACAATAGCATATATGAGTGCCTACTTAAGGATGTACAGAGTTTTAAAGAAAAGGGGAAGAGAATAATGGTTATAGAAGATATGAATGGGCATATTGAAGAAATTGATGAAGTAGACAATAAGAATGGACAGCTTTTGAAGAAATTTTGTCAGAGAGTAAATTTGAGCATTGAGAACTTATCTAATATTTATGAGGGACAATATACATGGTCTAGGAATAATATATCCCACACAATAGATTATATATTGGTAGAAAAAGAGGGAATGAATAAAGTATGGAAAATTAAGGTGTTTGATAATGAAGAGAGAGTATGTAATAGTGATCATAATTTTGTTGTAATTGAAATGGTTAGTAATGTGATGGAAAATAGGAATAAAAGTAGAAACAATAGTGAAAGATGTGAATGGAGAGTGAATGATAAGAATAAGTTAGAAGAGTATAAAATACAAGTTGAAGAAACCATGGAAGAGTTGATTGGAAATGAGTATGAGGACTGGTGTAATGAAATAGAAAAAGTGGCAAATAGGGTTTTAGGTGAGAATATTCAGAAGAATAAAAGTAATAGAAAAATGAGAGTTAGTAAAAGTGTAAAAGAGAGGAAAAGAGCATGCAGAGAATATAAGTGTACTATTAAGAACAAAGAAAGTGAAAAAGATATTAATGCTAAATGGGAAAAGTACTTAGAAAAGAAGAAGTTAGCTAAAATAGATAATTATAGAGAGAGAGAGAGAATGAAACTAAATAGTAAATTATTGGATGATATTAATAAAAGTGGAAGAGATGGGAGTAAAAAAATTTGGAATTACATTAAAAGGAGAAATTTAGGGGAGAGAAAGATAGTATTACTGGATGAGGAGGGAATAGAGTGTAGCTCTAGAGAAGAATTAGAGAGAATATTGAATAATTATGTAATGGATATAGAAAAGATGTTAGATGTGAAAGACAGAGGGATAGAAAATATGAAAGCATATAGTAATGGGAATATTACATTTACAGAAAATGAACTGAATGAGGCAGGAAGAAATTGAGAAGTGGTAAGGCAAGAGAATTAGATGGATGGGCAGCAGAGATGGTAATGAATTTGGGGCATAGGGCAAAAGTAAAGTTACTATCATGTTTTAATTAGATGGCACAGAAGAGAGTTTTTCCGGGTACTTGGAGTAATACAAGAGTAAGATTATTATTTAAAGAAAAAGGTAAGGATCATAGAAAGCTAAATAATTATAGACCAATAGCAGTAACATCAGTTTTATATAAAGTTTTTTTATATATGGTGGCTGGAAGAGTTGCAAAATGGATGGAAGAAAATAATGTAGTGGGGGAAATGCAAGGAGGTTTTAGATCAGATAGGCATATAGGTGATAGTTTATTTGTAGTTACACAACTTATAGAGATGAGTAGAAATTCAGGTAGACAGTTATATATGAGTTTTATAGATATAGAGAAGGCATATGATAGAGTGAATAGAAATAGATTATGGATAAGTTTAGCAAATCTGGGAATGGATGAAGTTTTAGTGTGTGTTATTAAGAAATTATATGAAAATAATTACTATACATATCAATTAGGGGATATAGAATCAGTTAAAGTTAAAAATGGGGTGGGACTGAGGCAAGGATGTCCTATGTCACCTATTTTGTTTGTGTTGTATTTGAGTGAAATGGAGAGAGAGCAATAGAAAGTCTAGGAAGAGGGATAGAGATACTGTTAACAGATGGCAAGAGAGTATATACATTGTCGGGTCTTTTTTTTGTGGATGATGTCTTTTTGTGTGCAGAAAAAAGAGGAGATATGGAAGTTATGCTGAAGACATGTGCAAGGGTGGGTAAAGATATGGGGATTAAATTTAGTGAAGAAAAATCAAATATAATGATGGTGAATAGTGAGGAAAGAGAAAACAAAGATTTCTTATTGGGGGATATAAAGTTAAGTGTGGTGAATAGATATAGTTATTTGGGAATCATCTTGAGTAATAAGAAAAATTGTTTGGATGAATGGGAGAAAAAATTGATAAATGAAGCAAAGAAAAGAAAGGGATTGATAAAAAAATTAACAGTGTTTTCATATAATAAATATGATGTAGCTAGAATTGTAAGCAGGGTTAATATACGGCAATGATGCATTATGTGTTAGTAAAGGGGTATTAGATTGCTTAGAAAAAGTACAAAGGGAAGTAGGAAAATGTGTTAGATGCTGAGGTGTGGACAGCAAAAGAGGCAATTCAAGGAGAAATGGTATGGTCAAGTTTTTATATGAGGGATGCAAAAAGCAAATTGAAAATGTTCGGTAGATTGCAGTTTATGGATAATAAAAGAATAGCCAAAATAGTATTTAATTGGTTTATAAGTAAAGGGCAGGCAACAAGATGGGTGAGAAAGGTAATGCGGTATGCAGAAGATTTGGATAAAGAAGTTGTGTCAGTATACTTGTACAAAAGATGGGATGATTGTGTTAGGAGGATTATTGAGTGTTATAGTGATAAGGAGTGGGATAGAAGAATAGATGCATTAATAAAGAATAGGGAGTTGGAGAGATGGAGAACTAGTATGGAGAGTAAAACGAGTTTAAATATATATAGAAGTAAACGGAACATTGGGTGTTAGTTAATTTATGATAATAGTAAGGAAAGTAGCTTATTGTTTAAGGCTTGCACGGGATCTTTAGCAACAAGGGAATATACACATAAATGGAAAAATATGGGTGATTTAATCTGCAAGTTGTGTAAGGAAGGCATAGAAAATATTAGGCATCTGTTACTTCAATGTAAATGTTTTTGGAAGCAGAAAGGTTACAAATAATAAAGTTATGGAAGGTTAAATATGAACAAAGTGATTATACAGCAAGTGAGTTATTGGTTTTTATGCTAGGTTTGGGAAAAAATAAGGGGGATTTAGATATGAAGGTCATGGAATTGACAAAGATTATGTTGTGGAAATGGGATGGAGCAGATTATGGGAAAACTTAGGGTGGACAATGGAAAAGGTAAAGTGGCTAACAGGTTTCTCTGGGCATAGCTGCTGAGAGATTCCTGACTCCATTTAAGAAGAAGTCACAGTACATCACATCACATTTTTTATTGCATGCACTTTAAAAAAAGGTGCCACATTCCTTTGTCTGAAACTATATGTCTAAAAAATATCAATTCTTCCATGATCCACCCAGTATGTTCTAATTTATTGCATATTTTAAACAGACTTTGGTATAACATTGTATCAGTACTTGCATCAATAAGTATATTGTCAAAATAATGACATTAGCTCATCTAATCCTTGTAATAGTGCATTATTTTTTGCTTGAAAAATATTCACTGCAATGGTAATACCAAATGGCTGATGATTACATTTAAATATTCCAGCAGAGCACATTGGTGTCAAGATTTCCATCAATCTATTTGTGACAGATATTTGATGGAAAATGTAATTAAAGTCTAGCAAGATGCTTTTCAAATATTGTAAAATACCTTTTTAAAGTTTGCAATGGCTCATGGATCTGAGCATGAGGTTTAATTATTGCCATTGTAGGTGTGAAGCAATCTTAAATTTCAAGTAACATAGGCTTACCTTCAGCAATTAATTTCTGACTTTTTACTTCAGATTTAGCTTTCTGTATGAAAAAATTTTTGGGTGAATTGCAAGCAGTTCTAATACTATAGGACTTGTCAGAATGGTACCTATTGCTTTTTTATTAAATAAATCTGGATTATTGATGTTGAAATTTTTGTTCAGCACAAATTTTATTCGATGCTTAAATGGATTTTTATAGCCTGAAATCATTTTTAATTATATAAAAGTAATTTCTTGGTGTTTTATTGACATCTTTTCTTGATTATTTAATTTCAGCATATATTCATTCATATTTGCATTCTCTATTTGGGATTTTAGAACAGCTAGACTATGATGCATTCCAGTCTTGATCAGACAGCATCAATATTTATGAACCACTGTTTATTTTCATGCCTGACAAATTTGCAATTCCTTCATAAATTGCTTGGATCCAGTAGTGGCCATGTTTTTTAATTAAGTGCCTATCAGGAGTTTTTTCTGTTTCTTACAACTTTACCCCATCATCAATTTTCCAACAGATGCAAGCTAAATATTCTTTAAATCCACATTTAAAATATTGCTTTTCTCTCCACTTGCAATTTTTTACTATGTATTGTGTTTTACCACAGCAATGACAAGTGACTTTTTTTCTCATTTATTTGTGCAAATGCTTTTGGGTTCACAATTTATCTACTCTTATAGATTTTCATACTTTGACTACTGTTTACTTTATTTTTAAGAGCTTTTTTTAAAAATAATAATATATAAATGTTTCCTTTCTTAATGATCCTATCTATCATACCTTACAAACTTAGTTCCCAATAAGAATATTCTTTATAAAATCTCCATACCTATAACCTTTAATCAATTATCTAAAGAATGCATTACATTGTTTATTTTTTTCTTGTTTTGCTTTTTATCTATTTCTTAGATTTAGACAAGCTGTATGATGGATGGACAATTTCCTTATTTCTTCACATAGTCTGATTACTACTTCTATAATTCTCTTTTCTGAAAAGCATAGGAGCTTTCATCTCACATTTACAATCATCAATTGCATTCTTTTTTAAAAAATATCAACTTGTGTAATAAATAATGGCCATTTGGTAGCATTGCTTACATTGGACTTGTCAACATTAGTTTTCCCAAATAATGCCACTGAAATTTTTTTCACTTTCATAGTTCATTTGTAATTGCTGTATTGTCAATTTCTTAGTTAAGCATTCATTTTATAGGTTCAGTTTTCTCTGACTCTTGTCAATTTTTTTAGTCAATCTGTTCATTTATTAGCTACACAATTCAAATGTCCTTAGTAGTGTAAAATTTGTTGTGTCTTTACTCACAATTCTTTTTAAGAAAGCCAATTAATTCAAGGAATAAATTCATAAGAGCAATAATTGTTAAACACTGGACACAATAAACTAGGAGTAAGTAGAATAATATCCATACAAGTTTAATATTAGCAACTATATATATATATATATACACACACACTTCCTATAATTTGAACATTTATATATATATAAGATTTAACAAAACCAGTATTTTATATTTAAATTTTTCTAACTAGACAAAAGTTAATATTATCTCTCAATATTATCATTGCAATCTATATAGCTCTCAAGAATTATCAAAATTATAATGAAAGTTGAGAAAGATGATCTTTGATGATTCCTTTCTCTGCATCAATCATTATCTGCTTTTCAGTTCTCTTACTTGATGTTGAAGAAGAAGATTTCTTGTTTACTATTGCTTTTATTACTGCCCAATTCTTTTGTTCCTTCTAGAGTTCTCTATCCAATGGTTGAATTTAAATATATTAACTGATTAAGATTTAATTAGCTTAAATCTAACAATAACAAAAACTAAATTAATTATATAAAAATTCAGTGAACTTTTGTACTCATTCATTTCAATTTTTGAAATAGTTTTAGTCTAGATAATAATTTTTTTTATTTTCATAAAACTTATTTTTATATTATTTTGATTATTTACAAAGCTTAATTTTTACTATAGATTCTGATTGACATGTAATCTCATTGTGCTTAATTTTAATTTTGCTTTTTAATTATATAAAAGCTTAATTTTTATTTTGCTTCTAAATAATTTCTTTGTTAATTCAAATATTTCACTTATGCAAGTCATAATTATTACGAAATTAATTTTATTTTTTATAAAAAAGCTATACTTTGAAAAGGCTATGGTAACATAAATTGTTTTCACATCATTAAAGAATTTAGGCAGGACTGCATATTGACACTCTACTTATTCAGCTTGCATATTAAATATGTATTGAGGAAAGCAAGATTGGATAAACACACATATGGATTTAATATTAGTGGAAGGCTCATCAACAACTTCACATTGTCTAATAGTGGCACATTTATATCTGAAAATTTAAAAAAAATCTAAAAATTCACATTAGGAAAGTTAAATAACAAAGTAAAAAAATATGATTAAAATAATTCTATGAATAAATTAATAATTATGATGTCAGAATCAATTCTTGATTTCAGTAATGATAATAAAGATATAGAAAGTTTTTGCTACTCTGTATATGAATTTTCAAAAACAAAGTTTACATTGGACCTATAAAAAAAATTTTAAGTATAGATATATACTTTTAGAGACATCAGAACTGTCAAGCTGTAGTATTTTCTATGAAAGTCTGTGGGTATAAAAAATCGACAATAAAAAAAAAGCTGTCTTTGAATTATGATTTTGACAGAGATTTTTGATAATTTTATGGATTAAACCTGACTCTAAATAACACAAATGACATGGTTAAAATTGTCATATTTTGATCATATAATAAAATGATCTAATTTATTTCAAAAATATATAATGATTGGAAAATGAAAAAATATTATTTCTTTGTGTGTTGGTGTTAATTGTAATTTATATATTTAAATGTTTTGAATATTTAATCAAGAAAAGGTAATGTTTTTATTATTGTTATAATTTGCTGAACTGATGTCTCTAAAAATGATTCTGACTGTCAAAGTCAAAAGCCTGCTCAGCAAATTATAACAATAGTCAAAATAGCATTGAACGTTCAAAACGTTTAAATACAAAGCTAAAATAAATATAAAAAAAGGATGCATTATAATAAGAATGTGTCTTTGAGCAGCCTAAAAATGCAAATAGATGATAACTATTTTGAAGAAGTGACTTGATAGCACTTAATAAAAAAAATAATTGTTTTGAAAGATAGGAAAATCAATTACTGATATTGTTTTTCCCTATATAACAACAAATATTAATGTAAGCATTTTCGAAATAGTTTTTATAGCAAATTTTTATGAATAAATTTTATAAAATATTATAGCGCGTTCAGTCATAAAAGCAGAAGCGGATTAAGCGGTAAGCGGCCGCGTAGGGCCCCAGAATACTAAGGGGACCCGAGATCTTAAAATGTCGGTAGGTTTCTTAGGCATATTCGCCATCTAGTTAAAATTAGAACAAAATCTTACGTCTGTCTTATATTACAATTACAGTAAATATTTATTAATTAAAACATAAAAGATAATAAAAATTGACTTTTTTAAGCATAATTATACCCTATGCATAGCAGGAAGTTGGAGAAAAGGGTGGCAGTGCTATATCTACTGCGGAAGGCAAATTCTTGGAGGTATGATGAAAATAAAGCCCTGCTGGTACCAGATTGGAATTTCAGCCACGCTTCCCTCATCCACATATTCTTAATATTCTGGGTATGTATGTCTTGGTCTTCGGGATTCACGAAGTTGTCCTGAGTGGATGACAAGAATGCATGTGACCCCATTGCTAAGTCTGCTGATATTATTGTCCAACCAGCCATCTGAAATTATGGAGTCCCTGGTAAAATGTACTGCTGGATTAGGGCCTCCAAGAGCCAGGTTCTATCCGACTTCTGCAAGAAGCATGTAGTCCCCCTGTGGTATTTTTCTGTGGAAATAATATGTTTACGTCGATTTGATGACTAATGGCTCATTGTCATCTATTCCGCCGAGAACCATCGAGATAGTTTAAATTCTTAAGTTATAAATGCCGATAGTTTAAATTCTTAAGTTTCAAATAATTTAAACTAATTATTTTAATTAAACTAGTGCAATTATTTCAACTTCTTTAAAATGGTAAATATTTTTTTTATCTTTTACATTTTAATAAATTTTAATGTAATTGTAATATAGTAGTATATACGTAAGATTTTCGAATAATAATTTACTTATAATTTTGAAAACTAGAGGGCGAACATGATTTTTATGCTGTGGTCGCTAAAGTAAACCTTTACCAAAATGTCTTTTCAGTAGGATTCAAGGAAATTTGTTGTTTTTTTTTTTTTGTATACAATCAACCCTTCTATAACGCGAATATTTTTTGATTGGAATTTATCAATAGAAGAAAAAAGAACGCGATAAAAAAATTTAAGGATATTTACAAAAATGACTTGATGTTTCTATTTTTTTTTTCTCATAAGAATTATGTTTATTATTTTGAAGATGAATTTCACCATTTTGTAATATTTCTAAAAGAAAAGGAGGACACCATAAAAAACACACCAGACTTCTATCAAGCCGCCAAAGAAATGTCTTGCACATTTCCAAATTTTGAAATATTATTGAATTTTTTTTTTAACCATTCTCTTAGCTAATGCGTCAGGATAAAGATCGTTTTCTGTTTTAAAGTGTTTAAAAAAATATTTAAGGAGTACTTATGGGAGAAGCGAGATTAAATAATATGGCCATTCAGTATATAGAGCAGGGAATTTGGTTCTTGTGTATAATTCAACCGATGATGTATTACCCTGAAGGCACATCGGTCTAAAGTTGTGATTTTTAAGATAATGTCTCCAAGTGATCTGCAGACACATTTAGTCGCTAAAATGTGTCCGCAGATCACGTGAACACGGCACGTTAAAAAACGCAACATTAGACCGATATGCCTTCAGGGTAATACGTCATCAGTTGATCACGTGGTAAAAAACAAAAAAACATGGCAAAAATATAGAAATTTAAAAAAAAATTAAACATAAAAAAAAGAAAAAAAAATGTGACGCAGGTCACGTGATAAAAAACAAAAAAAAAGGCAAAAATCTGACGCAGGTCAGGCAAATAGTAAAAAAAAAAAATGTACATGCATGTGTCAAAATAATTTAGAAAAAACTATATTCTAATTTATAAAACCACCCTATATTATGCTCAATTATAAAAAACAGCGCGTAGCACTGGAGTTGGCGGGGGGGGGCTTTGTGTTTTTGACAAGCCGTTAGGCTTGGTGTACACCTATACCTTGTATTACTCTCATAGCTGTAATTTTTATAATTGCCCATGAATTTACAAAAAATAATTTTCTGTATGATATAATTCAGAAATTAAAAATTGCCAATGAATTTACGAAAAATAATTTTCTGTATGATACAATTCAGAAATTAAAAATTAAATTAAAACGTAATTCAATTGTAGAAATATTAACAAAAAATTTTTTTAAATTTTAAATATACAGCTAAATTAAAAAGACGCGATTTAATGCAAATCTGGTATTAATGGCGTCATTTAATGCAAATCTGGTATTAAAGGTGTCGCACCCTGTAATTTTTATAATTGCCGATGAATTTACGAAAAATAATTTGAGAATTGTAGAAATATTAACAAAAAGTTTTTATAATTGACGATGAATTTACAAAAAATAATTTGAGAATTGTAGAAATATTAACAAAAAGATTTTGTAAATTTAAAATAAACAGATAAATAAAAAACAGTTTACCTGAATAAATTACGAAAAATAATTTTCTGTATGATACAATTCAGAAATTAAAAATGAAATTAAAACATAATTCAATTGTAGAAATATTAACAAAAAATATTTGTAAATTCAAAATAAACAGATAAATAAAACACTTTACCCGAATTAACAGCTCAAAAAAGTAACTGTGATGCCGTGGATAGCAAAATCACAATAGATAGAAAAATCAAAAAATTTCCCAAACCTCTATACGAATTTTAAATCTCGCGGGTGAAAAAAAAAATTGATTCTCTGATGGATTAATCACGCCAGTCACTTGGTTACCATGACAACGTTGTCATGCAAAAACGTCGATGTCTACCAGAAGGGAAATCGGTAAGTCAAAAACGTCATCGGTGTACCATTATAAACTCCTGATTTGTCACCATTATCATTTTTTTCAGTTACCAGATACCATGGTCTAAAAAACAATTGTATTATACAGACCACTCTTAGATCACTTCTCTAAATAGTTTCCCAAAAATGCAATCCAATTATAGAGTGACTCATTATAAGTTTTATTTTTGCATGGAATTAAAGGTTCTCAATCTTTTTAATTTGTCCACAATGTTACTTTCTCACTGCAGAGACATGTGCAGAAAAAAAAAAGATTGAAATCAGAATTGCTGTGTGCATATTTAAGGGATTAAAATGTGGTCCACAAACATACAATCCAATTGGCACAATTATTGCATAAAAAATGTAATGGGGACAAATAATAATTTAAGGGACTGAAGATAATAAGATTAAAAAAAAGTCAAAAATGTTTGTTTGCATCATGACTAAGGAGCAAAAAATATTTTTCTTTGTGCTTTCTTAAATAATTCTTTGCAGTTAAACCTTGTATTTGAAATAATTCAACACTCATCTACCAGTGAATACTATTGATAGTCTGAATTCAGTATCTGACTTTTATCAGTGTTTTTTTTATTGTGTTAACAAAACACTCATAGATTGAAACTTAATTGTCAATTGTAAGTCACATCCCATACAATATTAGCAATCTGTCATAAAAACAACATTGATTTAGTTAATAGATAGGAATCATTTATGAGCTAATTTGAGTATTGCCTTGACAACAAACTGCTGATATTCTATTTGTTTATTCAGGCATTGATTGTGATTATGATTTATAAATCATATATAAAATAATATTTTCTTTTTAATTGAATAGATTGCAATCAAATTAAATATTCTGAAACAATTATCAACTGTAAACATTAGAAATAGAATACAAAATATTTTTTAAACCAATTACAGGTTACTTTGTTTTTGACCTTTAAAACTCATTCTTTTTTTTCTTCTCATGTGTCATAGCATCAGCCGGGAAGCGAATCCACTAACCCGGGACAACTGCTTGTAAAGCAGCCGTCGCTGACCTCTCGACCACCAATGCTAATTTATTATTTGTTTTTAAAAATTTCCATACAAGACTAGACTGAAGTCAAAATATATGACCAACTTATTCATTTCAATTATTTCAGTTTTAAAATAAAGTTTTTATTAAATAAAAAAAACTCTTTCAAATTTATACATGTAAGTCATCATGGCTTAATACTCATGAACATAATATGTTAATTATTGGGGTTTGAATCTATATTCAATAAACTCGGGGGGGGGGGGGATTAGCATGTCAAACAGGCTTGAAATTTTGTTTCACAGTTGATTACTACTTCAAAATCAATATGCAGATGGGCTCATTATTGCACATAACATCTTATGTATATGTAGATTGTGACAACCTTTATATATTTACATATAATGAACAACTTGTTCATATATCTATTTTTTATCTATAAGATGAATCAATGATGAAAAAGTTCCGGAACATCATTATTCAAATATTGTCAAACTGGATGAGTAATAGTTTTTCAATGTTCCCCTCAGAAATATAGATAAAGAAACCTTTGCCTTGCAATGGGTTATTTAAAATATTTAAAAGGCTTATTTTGACTGTTTAGTTATATAATATAATAATTTAATATATATAACTTGTATATAAGGAAAAAGAAATAGGTCGATTGAAATTGATATCTAATTTTAAAAAATCCTTAGGCAAAATTAAAAACCACATCTGCTTAATAACAAAAAAGAAAGAATAACATTTGAAGTTGAATTTTAAAAAGTAAAAAGAATTATGAAATGAGTTTCAATATATTAGTTACTATATATAAAATGCGCTAACACCCACAAGCACACAAAGCTAAAAACAAATAAAGAAAATATATATTATTATTTTAATATCTATTCCATTGATATGAATGTAATCGACAGGAGGATAAAACAGTTTTTTTTGCTAAAATAAATGATAAAGTCCCTAACATTGACAAGCAAAGACTCCTGCTCCCTCACCTGCCTAATATGCATAAATGTTTTTATAATATTTTCAATAATAAATACCAGTTATGTTTTCACACACCTCCTAACTCCAACAAATTAATTAATAATACCAAGGACTGCCTACCACCCTCGCTGACACCTCAGGTGGTCTATAATATTGCCTGCCCTGAAATTTTTTATAGATCATCGCATTATGGTGAGACTAGGGCCTCTCTGTCCACTAGGCTATCTCAACACACCTATTCTTATAATAAAGCTTTGATGGACACTGCTCATAGTTCAGTTTTTGTGCAGCACCACGCTTCAGCTGGGCACGATTGCCAACCAGTAAATCCAGTGGTGGTATGCAGAGAGCGGCATGATCTAAAAAGAAAGATAAAAGAAGCTTTCTTTATATCCAGAGATGGCGATGCCATCAATAGAAAAGACTCTTGCTACAAAATATCCAAAAAATGGAATGCATAATCATTTCATTTGCATAAATTTGCATCACTCCGAGTCAATTTATTATAGTTTGTAATACTGCTATGATTATGAGGGCTTTGAACCTTGAAAGCGCTTAGCCATTTAATGGAATAGATATTAAAATAATAATATATTTTTTCTTTATTTGTTTTTAGCTTTGTGTGCTTGTGCGTGTTAGCGCATTTTATATATTTTGATTCATAATTAGCCACAAAGTATAAACTGTTTGCTTATATTAGTTACTGTTAATAAAACTATTCAGGAAATATTTTTGAGTAAAAACTAATTCTGTTAGTAATAGCTATTCATGAATTATCAAGTTTGTTGAAATCACTTTCTATATCTATCTTTAGGTGATTTAAAAAAAATTCCAATGTACATTATTAATGTTTGATCATCATCAGGTCATAGTTTTTTTGTAGTTTTTATAATTCATCTATTTCAATGATATAATAATTTTTATTAAGAGTTAGATGAAATGCAATGGCAAAATAGCCTGATGATGACTATTAGTCAAAGTGTCGAATGCTAAGACAGTGTTGAAAATTAACAAATATGCTTTTTTTAAAAAATAAATCATCATTCATATATAATTTTTATAATAAATTTTTTTATCTGATACTATGTTTATATTTATCTATCTTAAAATGTTAATATTGTTTTTTTTCATTTACGTTCATAAAAATCATATATTAAAAATATAGGATACTTTTGCAATTAAGGCAAGCTGCATAATTGACCGTTTAAAATATCAGTACAATTTGTATATCATGTGTTCAATGTCATAATTCATTAACCTTAAAGAGTTTTATTTCACTATGAACTATAATTAGATTAAATGAAAATATCTGACAATTATCAGAAAGTTTATTAACTCGTGTATGCATGTTAAGATTCTTTGACTAAAGTAAGTTCATGATAATTGCATAATGTAATATCATGTTCAAGTTATAGGATTTTACTGCATAAGAGAATGGCTGTCTTCCCTTTTTCATAATAATTTATAATACCAGTTTAATGCTTAAAATTAAGCCATAAATGTTTACGAGCTCTTTGTACAATTACAAAGCATATTTTAACAACTTAAGGTTCTACAAGGTTGAAATAACCAATAGCATAAAATTTCTTAATCTATTATATCACAAATGGTTTATTTATTCTTTTTTTTAAAAAATATATACAATAATACAGATTGGTCAAAAAGAAAGAAAAAAAATCCTTTTATAAAAATGCATACAATGTACAAAAAATGGTGAATTTACAATTCAAGTTGACAAATTAAATGTAATGATCATTTCCAACTGCAGAAGCTACTTACAGACAAGCATGGCTATTCCAATTAAAACAAAGTCCTACAACAAATCCTAACCTGTCTGCATAACAGGAAAAAGAGTTCCAACTTTAAACCTCAAATTTCACTCAAGACCAACATTGTTAGAACTAATTTCTGCAAACTGCAGTACATGAACCAAATATGGCTCTTTGATCCCAATCCCATGGTTTTTTTTATAATGATAAACATAAACACATTATATATTTCTTCCTGCAATTTGTAATTAAATATTTTGATGATTTTAGGAGAAGAAAAATGTGCATTACAATATTATTTCTTGAATTCAGCATTAATATCAAATAGTAATTATTGAATATGATGAACATTTAAATATTAGAAATTTGTGAACAAATCAAGTTGTCAAAATATTTTTAATTTTTAATTTTTAGGAGAATTTTTATTTTCATTAGGATGTATGCAGATCCTATTATAATCTATTACTAAATATGTTCAAATTCATTCAGAAATTGGTATTACTCATGAACATATTTTTTAACTCTTTCCTTGTAGCTCTTTAATGGCAGGAAATGGAGATACTTCTTTCCTTATGGCTCTTTAATGGGGAAGATCCTTTTTCTTATGGCTCTTTAATGGGGGGGAGGGTAAACAAAATGGTTTTTTATGTTAAAAAGTTTGCCAAATCCTATATTAGATGATAGGAAGAATACAGTTTTAATATTGATATTTTAATAAAGTGATAAAGAAGACAATGGAAATTAGAAAATTATCAGACTTTTACCATATAATACTAAATCATCCATGCACCTTACTATTGTTAAACAATGCTTTATTTACCATCCTTTTTTACAGTTTTGATTGCCCCAGAAATCTTCTTCAGAACTTTTATATCTCCTAATTTCAACTTCTGTCAGTTTTATACAAAATAATTACAACTTGTCTACAATGAACTTTGAATTTTAATCAATCAAAAGAACAAATTAAATTTAAAACTGATTTTAGCATAGTGGATTACACCCAAATATTGAAAGAGGTTACGGAAAGAACAGATGAATATGTATTAAAGGAAAGATGTATCTATGTGATTCAAAAGAAAGGTAAGCTGAGACTTAGACTCTTAAAAGAAGAGTAATATAGAAATTTCGGACCATAAATTGAAATATAAAAAAGATATATGTGAGGAGTAACAAGAAGAGATCAAAAATAAAATACATAGGTGAAAGAAAAACATATATCATTGACATTATTGAAAAACTAAGATACAATATGGCAATGGTCATTATATTGTTAGAAGAAATGATAGTAGATGATATAATTGAAGTATTAAATTGGATTCCAAGAAATTGTAAAAGTCTGAAATAGACCATATGTGAAATGAATGGATATAATAAGGAAGTTATTAATGTGATACAGTGAAAAGTAACTATGGATTAGCTAAAATGGATTAAATTTCAAGAGAACATCTTGCAGTGATCAGTAAATAATGTTTAAAAATGAAGATCACCATGATAGTTCTAATAAATTTTCTTTTACATTTTTCTGTGTTTATTAATTATTTAGCTAATAGCACAGATCTTTTACATTTTTTTCTGTTTTATATCTTTTTTTCTATTGCTTTTAAATCGTGACTTTCTATTAAAACATTGATTTAAAAAATTGCACCGTTTTTTTATTCTATTGTTTTTATTAAATAAAATACATATTAAAATTATCTTTAAAAATATGGGATTGAAAGTGAAAAAAATAAAAAACCTTGAAATATAAAAAAGCTTGTGGCAAGTAAATTTTTTTTTGTTATTAATTCTAAGAAGCATAGTTCAATAGCATTTATGTTGTTGCAATCAATTATCTATATACAACCATTAGAAACCAGTCAACACTTAGACAATCCCAATATAAATAACAATCAAGAATTTCAATCTGTTGTCAAGGCAACCTCCTTTTAGCAACAGAGGTGGAATCCCACCTCTATTAATGGTCTCATATATTTATAAAGACACTAAAGATTGCAATTTGACTACAGTGAGTAAAATTATTGATTGGAAGAAGTTTAAATAAACCTCCTTAAACAGGTAAATATAACCATTTCTGAATACAGACTAATAAATAGTCAATTATAACCTTACAAATTGCAATTTATAATTTTCAAATTGCACTCAAAGTATTATTTAAATAATAAGTGTAATAATGCTCAATGCCAAATGGGTTTATAAGTAACCATTAGAAACCAGTCAACATTTAGACAATCCCAATGTAGATAACAATCAAGAATTTCAATCTGTTGTCAAGGCAACCTCCTTTTAGCAACAGAAGTGGAATTCCACCTCCATTAATGGCCTTATATATTTATAAAGACACTAAAGATTGCAACTTGACTATAAAAATTGAAATTATTGATTGGTAAAAAGTTTAAATAAACCTCCTTAAACAGGTGAATATAACCATTTCTGAATGCAGACTAATAAATAGTCAATTATAACATTACAAATTGCAATGATAATTTTTAAATTGCACTCAAAGTATTACTTAAATAATAAGTGTAATATAAATATATATACACACTTATAAATAAATATTAGAAAATACAGTAATTAATTTTTTTAAAAAAGAACAAACAATATAAATGTCACTTAGCAGCACTTTCGTCTATCCTCGTAGTCTTTATCAAAAAATACTTTGAAAGGTCAACTTTCCCATAATTCTGTGATCTTAACATCTGCTGTCTGCCTATTGATTAAGTATTGCTTGTATTTATATATTAACATAGCTTATACTTTGAAAGGTCAATTTTCCCATAATTCTGTGATCTTAACGTTTGCTGCCTGCCTATTGATTAAGTCTTGCTTAAGCTATGTTAATATATAAATACAAGCAAGACTTAATCAATAGGCAAAGCAGAAAATCTTAAGATAACAGAATTATGGGAAAGTTGATCTTTTAAAGTATTAGTTGACAAAGCCTATGAGGATAGTCGAAAGCGCTCCTAAGTGACATTTATATTTTTTGTTCTTTTTAAAAACTTTTAATTACAGTATTTTTTAATATTTCTTTATAAGTTTACATATATTATTTTAAAGAAATATGGCCATCGATTTGTAATATTATATATATAATTAACCCACTGTAGGGTAAGTGCTTCTCCAATAATATGGAAAAGTAAAAAAAAAATGCTTTTCAATTGTCAACTAGTGGTAGATTATAGTTTGAATCATTTTCCATTTTTGTTTTGCAGTTCAGCTAGGAATGTCAAATACTTTTTTATGAACCATTGATTAGCTATAATTCAATTCCTTAAAAAAATCCTAAGTGTGGTATAACTTGTAGATTGCCCAGTTCAGATTTGAACCCACATCATAGATATAATAGGCATAAGCACTGTCATTGCTTCATGAGACTAATATATATATATATGGTAAGAAAAGCTGGATTAAACATAGAGACATTTATTCTATAATAAATTAATAATGGTTATATACATATTTCCATTTATTATCTAAATGTTGCCTTGACAACAGAACATATTAATGATATCTATTGGTGTATTTTAAATACTATCTGTAGTGAGTTGATTAATATGTATGTATACATAATAGAATAATTTTAGAACTTTAATATATATATAATATTCGAGATTAAGACTCATATCATTGTACAATAAATATTTCGAAATACTCTCTAATCCAGCATAAAGCAATAGGTAACAAGAAAAGAGCATCCTTTTTTTTAAACAAATATTTATTGTACAGTGGTATGAGTCTTAATCTCGAATATTATAATAGGAGTAATACATTTTTAAGTATTAGTTATATTAAATTTAAATATATAACTCAAGACATCAGACAAATGTAAACAATTCCTATGATATATTTCAATTCAATCATTCATTTCATTTAGGTGGTATGAGTTATCCATTTATATCGAATATAAAATTATGTAATGAATGTTTTTAACTAATTATTATTGTTACTCTTTTAGCAATCAGATGTTATAGCTAATATCATCATTATATTAACTTTACATCAAAAACTACTATTCACTTTTAAAATTTTCCTCTTTCGTTGAGTGCAATGGTAGAACAGCAGATTCTGGAGTTCAAAATCTATGGATCATAGCCGAGTTCAAACACTGCTTGTACTCAAACTTTTTATGAAGTCTCAAGCAATCATCAATTTTTTTTACTGCTAATGTCTGAAATTATTAATATTTCTTTAACCCAGATATATGCTTTAAATTTATATTAAATATTTAGTTAATAAAGGCCAGTACTTCGCATTCCTAAATTACATTTTGACACATCTTTTTACACATACACTAAGTAAATATAGGGTATTTGAACTGATGAGTGCTGATTCAGCATGAAATACATATATTGGTGATTATTTATCTTTTCTAAATGTGTATGGTCATATGTATCAGTGATATGAGATAGTGTGGATAGTTGAAAGTTGCTTGATAGTCTGCATTCAAATCCCATATATTTACAATTAAGCTCCAGGTATATGAATAATGCCTGTATTTCAAATATTACACACACTAAGTATAATAATGTTTAAATCAGTTCTTTCTTAATAACATTGTATAATAATTCTCAAAACAGGATCTGACTAAGAGTGTTTCAAATGAAATACGTTTTAGAGGTTGTTCACTTTTATATATATATTTCGAGTTGTATAATGGATGATTACAATCCTCTAGTGCATGTTAAAATGTAATTTATAAAATTTGTGCAATATTTTTTTTAGTTAGTTATTTAATTTTTAATATAAAATTAAAGTGTATATCAGACTTTAAACATGATTATTAGTTATTTGTGTCATAGTATAAGAATATTTTTCAAAAATATATGCTTGCTGTAAAAGTGACTCCAGTTATTTGATTTGACATTTATATATTTATATCTCAGATTCATCCATGTATTGAATTTTCTGTTATTAATATCAATATTGTGCTAATACTTAAGTTGGATCTTGACTGTAATCATCCAAATAGGAGAGATCACTCTAATGAATATTTCAGTGACTTTGCAAGTATAACATGAGTCATTTCCACTACCCAAGTGATAATTATAAATTTATTTAACACACATTGATTACGTAAATAATATTTACTAAGGCAATAAACCTCAAGAATGTGCACTTGAAAATGCGAAAGTAGAGACCTCTACAGGTCTTAACCACAAGCTTACACTTTGGAAGAAAAGAGGGGAACCCTTCTTTACTTCAACCTACTTTCTATATAAATAGGTGAAGCTGAAGCGGTTAGATCTGAGAGCGTGAAGCTATTCAATACTTCACTGATTAAGTCCACAATTCTTATTACACACTAGTACTCACGAAATCTTTCGATTTACAATGAGTCAATGGAACAATCTTATAGTTAGAAATCTATTACGATAATTTAAAGTTGTAATTATAAATTTATTTAACGCACATTGATTACATAAGTAATATTTACTAAGGCAATAAACCTCAAGAGTGTGCGCTTGGAAATGCGAAAGTTTATCCAGATAACTAACTTAAATAGCCACATGGGACTGAACTAAGTTCAGATGCACCATATATTAATAGCTTTCACAATATAAAATCACCAAAATAGCCATACACCATATATTAATAGCTTTGACAATATAAAGTCACCAAAGCTGGCAATTTTATATTGCTAAAGCTATTAATATATGATGTATCTGAACTTAGTTCAGACTCATATGGCTATTTAAGTTAGATAGCTGGATTGGAAGACATATGAATGACTGAAAATTTCAGATTTTCTACTTAATAGTTATCCATTAGATAAAGTGCTGGGCTTGTCCTGGTATTTTTAATCTAATGCTTGAATATCCTAGCATCTCACTGAGGAAGCCAGTAGCAGAAACCAGTCTAGGGTTAGGGATATTCTGCAAAGCTTGTTAAGATCTTATTTGTGAGCTCTTTATATAACATTTGTAATACAAGCTTGTTTAAATTAGGTCATGTGACATCTGATTTGATTTTTTTTTTGTACAATTATACCTATTTATTTATCTTAACATAGTTGAATAAAAAAGTTTTTTAAAAAATATATACAAATATTAAATGAAATTGAGAAAAATACAAAATTTAAATAATAAATGTTAATAAAAGAATAACAAAATAATTAATTGATATTTGATTTGTTTATTCTAATTTTATAGATAATAATAGTGGTATTACAAACAATGAATTAAGTTGAATAAAGATTTTAAAAATCTGTACAATAACAATCTGCTTTCAGTTTGTCATTATATTTTAAAATAAAAATTGTTTATTAAGATAAAAAAGAAAGAAAAAGATTGATTTTAAAAAATATAAATGAAAAGTGAATTAAAATCAAAACAATACACATTCTTGAAAAAAAAAAAAAAATTAGAAATATTTTAATATATATGAACATTTTATAAAGATAGACGTTGAGAAGCAAATGGGGGCAAAAATGCATCAGTACTTTATTTATTAATCCGAAATTTCCTTTTTCTAACTCGGGCACTTCAAATGTATTTACATTTAGACCGGAAATTATATATATGTACAAGATGAAAGATAAAATAGACTTCATATAGCATATTACAGGACAAAAACTTTTCACATGGACTTCCAAAGAATGACGAAATCACCAAACAAGCCAATTTTTGGGTGGTGTTGGTTAAATGTTTTTTTATTTGTTTATTTTATCCTCTAATGATACCCTCTCGCATGTAAATTAAAGTAAAATTCTAGTCTCATAATAGTAAGATGTCTGCATGTCCTCAACTGCAGTTCTAATTCAGAAAAGAAACTTGCAATTTTTTTCAAAATCCAAACATAATTAGGATTTTTTTTTTAGATAGCTTGCTTCAGTAAACCCAAATCATCATCCAGAAAGATTGATAAATGAATACTTAGGAATTTTTCAGCTAGAAAAAAAAAAACAATAATAATAATGTAATATAGGGTATATGAGCACAGACTTTCACACCACCCACCTCTCTCCACTCTATCTAATAACAGGTATATAACAAGCCTGTGTTTCAGTTATTACATTATAGAGATGTCTGCCCATCCTTGCATATGTATTAAATGGATTATGTCCTGTACATGTGGGGTTCAAATTGACCTTAGGTCAACATGGGTGTGACAATAATCTCGGCCTCAGGGTGGCCTTTGAGCATTTCATCATCAGATTTTCAATTGGATGGACGGTTGAAGAGTTGGAGTGTGGAGTGGATTGAAGCCTGTCCATTAAACTATGAGCATAGTCTATCTTAATATATATCTGAGCACTTATACTATATATGTGTGTAAGATGATAGTCTGGACCAACTGATGATTGCTGGTTTAGCATGAAATACGTATATTGGTGATTATTTATCTTTTCAGCATATATGTGTTTAGGTGTATCAGGGTTATTAGATAAAGTGGAGAGAGGTGGGTGGTGTGAAAGTCTGTGCTCATATACCCTATATTACATATATATAGCCACAGGTATATAACAAGCCTGTGTTTCAGTTATAATAATAATAATGATGATGGTGGTGATAAAAAAAACTCATTTCAATAAACTCCTGATATTTGGCAAAAACTATTTAAAAGATCTTAGTTTTGCAGTAAGTTACTTAAAAACTATTTTATAATTTTTTTAAAATATCGATTAAATTAGAGTGAAACTGAAATTTTAAAATACAAAATTTCAATATTAGAATAAAATCTTATGTTTAAAATACTTTTTGTTCATAATGTCTAGCTTTTCTACTTTCTTCTTTAGTTTTGGTAAAATTATATATATATTTTTAAAATGAAAATAATAGAATATTGACTTCAAAAATTATATTATTTTTAAAAACTATAGACCCTAAAAATTTGGCATTTTTTCCAAGTTTGTTGTATTTCTAAATAAAAATAATATTTTTATGTTTAAACCTTCTCATCACTGCTTATACTTTTGAGTACCAAAAACATTGTCAAAACTAAGATTATCCTTTAATATAAGACCATTATAGTGAGAATTCGTTTTAACTTATTTAAGTGCACTTTTTCAATTTTGTCACTGTGTAGTTTGGATACATTTATATAAATTATAAAAGTACATTATCACCAATATATTTATTTGCAGTAAGATAAATGTCGGATGTGTGGCATCTGGGAGCACTACAAATTTTTGTTGGTTAGTTGAAAGTTTTAGTTAAAACCTTACTAATCCCTCATTGATATAATAAAGTAGAACTTTTCCACTTTTAAAAATAGATTTAGCATGGCTAAGATCATTCAATCGTTTAAAATGTAAGTTTATTTTTAAAAATCATAAATTTCTATGGCGTCATCTACACAAGGCTCATTATGATGCATTGAAGGACTTTACAGAATGTTAGTTAGAGCATCTTCCCATCATGCTTATGATCTGAAAAGACAAAGCTGTGTAAAACTTGGGCATCTTTTCATAAAAATAAAAAAGATGTAGGCTTAAATTCTTTTTTTAGAAAGCTAGATTATAACTAATCCAACTAATATTGTATTATGAGTATACATTTACTATTAAAAAATAAATATGATCATAATATGATGCATTCTTAATTACTGATGGGAACGTTTTAAAATGACAATGAGCACTGATTTGATGGATTATTTTTACTTTTGCAAGTTTATTAATGTACTGTTAAATTGCCATGAAAAATACAGAAATATATAGAGCCATGCTATTGTTGACAAATATGAAAAATTAAATAAAAAATCTAGAAATCAGTATACTTTTTTCTTCACATCTTTGTTCCACATAGTGCAAGCTTTAGTTACTAATATATGCCAAATGAAAATACATCTATTTGTTACTAAAGCTTACAGTGATTGGCATAGAAATGGGAAAAATAAAATATGCTGCAAAAACAGCAATGAATAAGCTAAAGTCAGTAATATTATAGAATCATGTGAATCATTTTATAAATAGCATAAAGCAATTTTAATATTACAACTAAAAAATATAGAGCATTTTCCATTTACAAATACACAAAAGAAATCTTGAAAGTCGGTGGTGTCTAATATTTTTTTCTTGTAAATCAAAGAAATAGTAATATAATTGGATCATTAATATTGAAGTTCCAATATTTTGGATAAAATTATTAACAACAAAAAAGTCATGCATTTTATATTTAGTGGATGTTTAATGTTTATAGATTGCTCTTGAGTATATTTATAGAACGGATTGTTTCCCCTTAATGCAATGTTAAATATAGGTTGATGCATTGTTTAGAATATATCATTTTGTCAGTATATCAGAAGTACCTTCTAAGGATGTAATGATGTCTCTAAGATATATAGTTACTGACTCTAATATCAGTTTGAATTGAGTTCAAACCCTAAGATATGTGACATTTTTAAGTTATGATATTAAAATATAAAGGCAGCTAAAACATTAGTGTGTGTAATCCATTGTTTTTCACTGATTAAGATCAATAGCCAGAAGTTAGTTGAAGGATTTGTTGGCAATATCATCTGATGTTCTTTGATTATTCATGTATAAAATTATAATTAGATATTTGTAGAATAGAATGACAGAATAAATTGATGCTTGACATAGAAAACATGTATACACATTTCTAAAATAAAATTGAAAAGATGAATTTCTGGAATTTTGCCCAAATAACTGCACTACTGAAAATTAATAAACAATAATACCAAGTATTTATATTAATAACAAGCATGTTAAAATATTTTATTACCAATAATCAAATCAAGGTAAAGGATTGCCCCCTTAAATGTAACTCTAATGGGAAATTTACAACTTTCAGCATGGCCAGTATGAAAGATCACCATAAAAGTGAAGCCTGAAATCATCAGTTTACTAATAAATTATTACTTTGGAATCAATATATACCTTGCATTGCAATGAATTATCTTGATAAAATTTTTGTTTACAACTGATGAAAGACTGATAGGTCTGTAATTTCTAATATTTTCTTTATCACCTTTTAATATTTATATTAGTTATTATGCATTCTTCCAATCATCTGATACATTTTCATCATTTTAGACATTTGATATATGACTTGGCAAAAAAATTCTATTTCTTCACCTGCTTCTTTTAAGATATCAATTATAATTCTATCATTACTTGAAGCTTTTTTTTACTTCATAGATTTAATTTCATGTCTTACTTCTTCATTTAAAATCCTGGACAATTCAGAAAATGCAATAATTGGGAGTGTTGCATTTTTAGTTCTTTATATAATTCTTTATAAAACACTTCCATGTATTTCGTGATGACAACTCTCTTTTTAAAAATGGTTCCACCATATAGTTTCCTACCAATATCAAGATGTTTGTTTACCCATTTAATACTTTTATTCTCTTTTATAGCTTTTCTTGCTAATTCAAAATTATATATTTTTATTAACTCTTTTTCATGCCATTTTACAATTCTTGATATTCAATTCTTCTTAATAGAACATTTATATATTTTTTCATATTCCTTCTTTTCTTAAAAATTGTCTTTTTCAGTAGAAATTTTGCTGATCAATTGCTGCTTTTTTGAACCAGCTATCTTTGTTTTGATAACTTATCTTTCTATTGATTTGATTCAAATCTGAATCATTTTCAAAATGTATTAATACTTTAAACCAATTTGCAATATCTAATTTAAATTCACTAGGATGTTTCTGAAGGTTAGGCATATCAACTGTGAATACTGTTTTTTTTTAATAATTTGTATCTCTCTAATTTTTTGCATTCGTATGTATTTTACATCTCCCTAATCAATGATCACTTCCTGTTTTGAATTCATTAAGCATATTACAATTTTGAAATACATATTTTCTGTTAGTCAAAATATAATCCATATCTGATGTATCTTCATTTACATACTTTCTTGTTTATTTTTGTTTAGCATTTTTCTCAAAAAAAGAATTCATAATATAGTTTTTCTTTTTCTACAAATTCCAAAAATGTCCGTCTTCTCTCAATTCTGGCACTGTAACTAAATTTGCCCACAGCACTTTCATCTTTCAATTATTTACCATTTCTAGCATTAAAGTCTCCCATCATAATTTTAAAATTTTATTTGGTCTGATCAAAAATCTTTTGTACATCCATATAAAATCCTTAATCATAAAGATAACTGTTTGGTGCATAAATCTAAATTATCTTCATTTTGATATCTTCTGTTAAGGTGAATAACTAATTTTGCCACTCCGCCTGATAAACCATCAATCCCATAATGCTGCTCTTTTATTTTTTATTTACAATGAATTTTACTCGTCCTGTGTCCCAATATTTGTGCATTTGTAATATAGTACATATATATTAATATTTTTTATTAGTCATTCATTAAACTAGAGACTATCCAATAATTAATAATATTCTTTAGTGTAATTTTCAGTACATTACCCTCGTACAGAGTAGGGACTGATTTCTTTTTTTTTAATACCTTGTGGAGGGATGTAATCATAAACATATGTCCAAAGACATGTGAAAAAGTTCTATGATCCCCAAGATGCACATTTTTCATGGAACCAACATTCATCAATTGGCCCAGACCACAATCTCTTACACATATCTTTGTATTAAACAATGATAAAAACAGATATAAAAGATTGTGGTCTGGTCCAATTGATGAGTGCTGGTTCATTATGGAATGCACATCTTGAGGATTATAATCTTTTTCATGTGCCTTTGGTCATATGTTTATGATTATATTTATCCATGATGTGTTAAAATGGATAGAAACCATTCCCTAACTTGCACAAGAGTGGTGTAGTGAAAATTACCCAATAGTACAGGTTTAATTTTAAAATCAATTGCCTTCACATTTTCTTCTAATTTCACAGAATCTAATAACTACCCATTTAATATTAAGCTGTTTTTTAAATTTTTGAAATCTTCTTTCATCTGTAATTGTATCTAAATAATGTCATCATCAAATGACAGCCTGGGCTCACAATCAGGGGATTTTTAGCAACCTCCATCTTTAGTCACTAACTGCTGTCTTGGCTGGTTAATTTGTAGCCTTCTAGAAACAATGTCAATAATTTAGATGATTGTAAATATCTATTTTTAAAAAATGTTTATTCATACACATACTTTTATTCTGTTTTCAAAAAAATTCAACTGATATTTCAGTTAAGAGCTATCAAGCATGTGAGAAAAAAGATCATGGTTGTTTTTAATTTTAAACTCAGGGGTAAAAAGCCGATAAACTCATCGCACCGGATAGTGCATGTTGGTGAACAGCTTATGCCGATAAACTCACCGCACTGGATAGTGCATGTTGGTGAACAGCCTATCTATGTTTATATACTAAATGAATAACCATATAGTAAAACAGCTGCAAGTAGTGGACATTAGAAAACTTGACCTACTTACTCAAAGGGATTCAAAACATCTTTCAGTTAATAGCAAACTCCTTTCTATAGCTAAAGAAATTTAATATTTGTATTTAATAACATATAGGCTAAGTATTGAAAGTGTTTTTGAGAGATCAATATCATGAATATAAATGATAGAAAGAAATCACTTTGATTATCTTTGTTAATGCCTTTTTCTATTTAAAATATCGGCATTTTCAATTTTTTTCTCTAATTTAAATAAGCATTATATTAATTTTTTTTTTTAAAGTAAGGCCTTTATTAAAAAAAACATTCAATATATATATATATACATTTTATACAAAAGAAACCAATTATATGTTAATTTCTTCCCCCCTCCTTTTTTGTGTTCCCCCTCATTGTTCTTCCCTTTCTCTTTCTTTCTTCTTTGTTTTTTTCTCTTTCTCCACTCCTCCTTTTTATCTTTTTCGATTTTCTTTCCATAAATTATCTTAATGGTATGTAGGATTTGAAAACTCCTTCAAATTTAGACTTATGTCTACTTAAGGTAGATAGCTGGTGCTCATTTGTGATGGCCTATTCCCTTTCTATAAACACTAGAATAATGGTAGTGTTAGACTTTAATTTAAAACTCATTCACATATTGCTTTGCTTAAAAATATATTTGGATTTTGAAGATTCAATTCCATATCTCGCATACTGTTGGTGCAGAGCCACCCCAAATTTTCCCCATATTCTTCCTAGGCAAGTATTTTAGACACTGAATGAAATATTTATCCCAATCCTTGTCCAGTTTCCTAATCCAGTTATACTTTTTATTATCGAAGATCATAGAACATCTAATTGACCATATTGTTTTTAGTATGTGTATCACTATCATTGCATTATGCAGATTGAAATTTATAATGTTTTTCATTATTTGAAAGATGAGTGCTAGTTCTGCATAAAAAGCTTTTTCACATGTGTGTGGTCATATGTATCGGTTTTTTAAAATGAAGTGGAGGATGAATACAGACTGAAAATCTTAAGTTCAAGTCCCTCTGTTTATTAATAATATTGTAAATTAAAACCTTAAATAACACATTTTCTTCAGCAAATAATTTTCTAAAGCATTTTTAGTTTTTAATATTATTTTTCATTCTCTCTCACTGTAGATGTAATTGTGCTTTAATGGAGTTATATTTCTTATCCATAATTGCCAGAATATTCTGCAATAGTAATAACTTTAATATACTCACTAAATCACACTTATATCTTCTAGTTATTACTATAGTTTTATCATAACATACTTATCAATTTTGAAGAACTACAATTATAAATTAATTTGATAGAGAGTCCTTATAAGATTTGAACTAATGTTCTAAAATGTAATTTAAATATTAAATATTCTAGCTTTTAATGTCTGATATAAAAATCAATTCATTCTATAAAGTTTTATTTTGAATCCAAGTGAAACAAAAAAACTTTTTCATATTCCAAGAAAGTTTGGGATATATTTCAATACTTTTTTAAAAATGAATACCTGTTTTTATTTAAAGTTAAAAAACAAACAGTAAACTCACATCAAATTGCATTTGACTTAGATGGTAACTATCATCTTCTCATTTTCTGAGTTTCTCTGAAGAAATCTAGAAAAACCTTTGCCTTATATTGGACTATTTAACTATTTCAAAGCTGAGCACTAATTGTAGATAGTAATTTAGACCAATTGATGATTGCTAGTTTAGCATGAAGTACGTATATTGGTGATTATTTATCTTTTCAACATGTGTGTGATCAGGTGGGTCAGCAATATGAGATGACATGGAGAATTGAGGATCATGTGAAAGTCTGAGTTTGAATCCCTTATATATTACATTATATGTACAGATGTGTGTAAGTCTGTACAGTGTATTAAATTACATATTGAAACATAGTTTTTTTAAAGGTCTTCCCATCTCACATATATATGTAAATGGATTATTCTCCAATACATGAGGGGTCAGAATGACTAATGTCAACATGGGTAGAATGACAACCTTAGCACTAATGTGGGCTTTGAACGTTCCAGCATCAGATTTTCAATGAAATGGACAGTTGAGGAGTTTGTGTGGAGTGGAGTAGTTTGAAGTCTGTCCATTAAAGTATGAAGATTGGCTATCTTAATATAAAGCTGAGCACTGATTGTATATATGTGTAGAGATAGTAATCTGGATCAATGGATGATTGCTGGTTTAGGATGAAATACATATCTTGGTGATTATTTATCTTTTCAACATGTGTGTGATCAGGTGGGTTAGCAATACGAGATGGCATGGAGAGTTGACGGTCGTGTGAAAGTCCTGAGTTTGAATCCCTTATATATACATGTGTATATCAACTCACATAGACACGTAGAGGTATAATGTACATATAATTAATTGTTTAAATTTTTTAAATTATTATAGCAAACGAGTGAATGTTTTAAAATTAGGTAATAATAATAAAAAAATTATATTGGCTAATAAAGCCTCTATTTCAGTTATTACATAGTAGAGATGTCTACCCATCCCTCGTATATGTATTAAATATATTATGTACTGTACATGAGGTGTCAGATTGACTTTAGATCAACATGGATTGACGAGAGTCTCGGCCTCGGGTGTTCTTTAAGCATTCCATCATCAGATTTTCAATTGGATGGACGGTTGAATAGTTGGAGTATGGAGTAGATTGAGGTCTGTTTATTAAAGTATGGCTATCTTAATATATATCTGAGCACTTGTTGCATATGTGTGTAGAAATGATATTCTGGACCAACTGATGATTGCTGGGTTAGCATGAAATACGCATATTGGTGATTATTTATCTTTTCGACATATATGTGTTCAAGTGTATCCGTGTTATGAGATAGAGTGGAGAGTGGTGGGTCGTGTGAAAGTCTGTGCTCATATACCCTATATATTAAAAATAATTGTGTAAAATTAAATAGGTTAACCAAATTTTATTTTACTTTTAAAAAAATATGTTTTAAAATATTTATTATTATTTTTTACCTATTTTTGAATATATTATAATTTGCATTTTCCCACACACAATAACTCAAAGAAACACTTTTAAAACTTTCTCTCTCAAAAGTTTCCTAAGGGTTAATTTAAACTCCGCCTGAATATTAAACAGTGATATTGCGAATTGATGAAAAAACCAACAGTTCGTTTATACTAATTATAGTCAAATTAATATTTTCCCAATTAGGAAGTTTAAAACTATATCACTTTTGAAGGATATTTAGTTTTTTTTTTCTTTTTTAAGGTGGTACAAATCTTATAAAAGAAAACAAGTTTATAAAATTGACAAACGTATTTTGTAATTCAGCAAAAGAAAATCTATCATGGTAAGCCTTTTTAAAACTATTAATTAAAATTATACAAGTTTCGAAGTACAATTATTATAATTATAAACTTTTATTATATGAATACAACTCATTTTCCGGCCATAAATAAGACATGAAATTCGAATCTAGACCAAATCCAGACTGGATGATATTTAGATCTCAATAAATTTAGAACTTTTTTTATTAAAATAATATCTTTCATTAGCACAGTGTCAACTCATCTTTCTTCCATACCTACAGCATGAGGTTCGAATCTCGACCACACATTTTCAAATCACCAATAGAAATCAGGAAGACCGTAAAACGGGAGTTCATTTATTCTGAAATGACTGAAGTGAACTATTTTAACGTTGCTTTGATTTTATTTCTATATATTAATATAAAGAGAAAGAGAGAAAAAAAATATTAATCAGAAGTTTTTTGCTATATTTGATCTTGGCTAAAGTATTATAAGCATTAGGTAGCTTAGTATTTGTAAACAAACAATTTCTGTCAATTCATTTTTGATAGCATTTGTATAACAGAAGTTCCCTGCTTGAAGGCAGGTTTTATTATCAAGGTTAGCATAAGAACTTTTATTTCAGTAATGAAAAAAAAGTTAAACCTTTATATATATGTATGGGTGTGTGTTATGTGTATCTTTATGAAGACAGACATATAAACAAGAATAAATATTTATGAATACTTTGACGCATATCTTTTAAAAAAAAAAATTTGAAGATATTTAGTTTTTTATTAAAATCAGATTAGATCATTGTTTGGTCAGTTGCTTGGAAGGTTATTTGCTATTTGAACATCAAAATGATGATTTTGGCACAACAGTTCTACTCAGTTGACTTAGTTGAGATTTTTTTATATCTCTTAGCTGAAAATCACTCTAGAAACCCATAATTTTTTTAATCTGTCACTTTTATAATAAATTAAACTGTTCACATTGAAGTATTTTAGTATGCAGTTTTATCTTAATTTGGTATAGACTTCGTTATTTTATAAGGTAATTTTAAACTTAAGATTTTATTAAAAGTTGTAATGTAGCTTTAAACATAAAATTCTATATTAAAGGAGAGTAATAGATGAGCGTGAAAATAGAGACAGTCGCACGATTACGATCTAATGCTATTAGTTGTCCAATATCGCTACTTAAACATTCGACCTGCTTCTGATCAATTATTTAAACATGCAATACATGCATTATGTTCAATGTATTATTATATTTATATTAAACCTGTGACGTTTAACACAATGATGGAGTGGCCTACTCAAGACTTAGTTATAAAAATTATTGGATCAATTCTTGACTGGTTAAAAAAAAAAAAATAGTTTTCATCAAATAAAGTTATGCTCAACCTTCTGTGAGAATACTAGAATGTCATATGACTTCTTAAACCACTAACCTTTTAATTATTTATCATTATTATTATTATTTATTTTACTTTACTGATTTTGTTTTCATTTTCATAATACTGATCAAATGAAGTAATGATTATTAATACCTACTAAAATTTAATAATTATTTTTAATTTGTTATTCTATTTATAGCAACAACAAAAATGCTTAAATATTTTAAATAAATAAATCTTAAAAATAAAAAAACCTTTATTTGGTCGATGTACTTACACTTATTACAATGTATGTGCGTGTACAGAGGTACTGAAAAGTTTGTGAATAGCATTTGATTAACTAATCAAGATGGAAATTATACATATATTTGTTGTACATATGTAAATGTACTTTTTTAAAAGTAACAAACAAAATTTGAAATATCAGAAGTTGTTCATGGATTTCTGCAGACATTGATGACAATTATTAAAACCAACACACGTGTACACACAAACACATATCTATATATAAACAGGGAAAGTAAAAAAAAATTTCTGAATCCACATAAAACTTAGGTATTTAGCTATTCTTAACTAAAGAAAAAAGTAAAACCTAACCACTTAAGTATTTTAGGAAATATCATTCTCCATTGCGATGTTTTTTTGTAAAAGAACTCCGTGTGTGTAAATTTTTTTTTTAAAAAATCAGATATATTAATCTTTAACTGAGGTTTAAAGTTTATATCTGTGCTAGACAAAATCTCTAGTTTCGAAAATGATTAGTAATAATCATTAGCGTATTTATCTGAAATGGATGGCGTCAAAGTTGTGAGTGGAGGAAGTTTGACAATGGTAAATGAAAATGTAAAAAAGTCTTTGATCTGCAGTATTTATCATAAGCCATTTTACTGATAGATAGATAGATAGATAGATAGATGGATAGATAGATAGATAGATAGATAGATAGATAGATAGATAGATAGATAGATAGATAGATAGATAGATAGATAGATAGATAGATAGATAGATAGATAGATAGATAGATAGATAGATAGATAGATAGATAGATAGATAGATAGATAGATAGATAGATAGATAGATAGATAGATAGATAGATAGATAGATAGGTAGGTAGGTAGGTAGGTAGATAGATAGATAGATAAAGATAGATAGATAGATAGATAGATAGATAGATAGATAGATAGATAGATAGATAGATAGATAGATAGATAGATAGATAGATAGATAGATAGATAGATAGATAGATAGATAGATAGATAGATAGATAGATAGATAGATAGATAGATAGATAGATAGATAGATAGATAGATAGATAGATAGATAGAAACTATTTTTTTATTATATACCTTATTAATCATTTAAAAAAATTTAATGTTTTTTTTTCTCAAAATGCAACCAGGATAGGCATCAATCTGCCAAATCTGTAATCAGGATTCTAATCCAGGCTGAATAAATTTGAATTTATTTTTAATTCAATGACTCTGATCTGTAGTTTATCATAATTTTAGCTTTTTTTTCATTTTTTTGCAGCTATCTATTAATTCTATTTTTTGGCTTTGCATTCATTTGATGACAAAAACTGGAATTAAAATATTCATTTAAAAACTTTTATGATGATAGTATTGTCTTAAAAAACAAATACAAATGTCCTAACAATGCAGCTGATTTGTCGATTTTTTTGTTCTTGATTTTGGGAGACTTGCAACAGTATTTTGAAGCACCTTTTTTCTTGTAATTTTTTTTATGGAAAGAAAAATTGTATATTTTTTCATAGTTAAATTTGATGGGTACTGCAGCGTCACCTAGCGGCATAGTACAGCTAACCGAACAATACCATTTAAATATTTGTTTTTTTTTTTAAGTATTTGTATAATACTTATTTAAAAACAAGGATATTCATAATTACACTTTAAAATGTTTGGTTTTAAAAGAGACAAAGCAAGAAATCTTGAACCAATGCTAAAAAGAAAATTACAGTTAATTCAATCATTACAAACAGTATAGTAGATTTTGTAATATTTTAATAATTATAAATGCAATTTTAAATATTTAATGATCAATTAATTTTATAAGTGCAGGGTCAGATTATAATTCTATTTAGAATGTAATAATCCTTCCTCACTAGCACCATACTAAAAGTTATCTTGTGGTTGGGACAAGAGTATTCTTGTATTTAACATCCTGGTGCAAATGAGGGAGGATTATTAATTTCTAAATAGAATTTTAAATATTAAAATAGAATTCCATTGTCTTATAGTGGTTTAACAACAACTTATTCAGGTTTAAGAAATGAAATCCAATTAACAAGTATTTCATTAAATTACTTTTATTTATAGGCAGATTATCATTCAATATCAATCAAAATAGTAGCTTTTATTTCTTTTTTATTTATATTACAAAGTTTAGATATTACTTTTAAGAATGTTTTTCATTTATAAATTTTTTTTTCTAATAAATTAAGTACAATTTATTGATATACATAATAGAATAATGGTTTAATTTTAAAATAAATATTGGAAATGTAAACCAAACAGCAATTAGGGAATGATACAAAATACATTAAAATTTTAAAGGGTTTTATATAATTTTTTTAATTTTATATAGCTTACCTATAGTTAATCAATTCATTTAATGACCCAATATTGATCAGTAAATAGGTTTTAGGTTTTTTTACCTAGAAGATAACAGAATGGAAATTTGTTTAAAACCTTACTATCTGGCAGTTAGAAAAACTATAGTGTACTGGACTGTTAGAGAGGCTTTTACACTGTAATGAGATGCTTTAAGATTACTTTCTCTTTTTTAATCTACCTTTACTTAGTTTAACAAATTTCCTTTAGAAAATGATGTTTGTGAAGTTGTTAAAAAAAACTAATGCAGATTATATGAATAAAATCATATAATTTTTCCTAATTGATTCGTTACTGGATTATTTTAGACTACTAAATTCTGATAAAATAATATATATTTATAATTTACAAAAAAAAAAATCAAGTCAGATGTCACATGACTTAATTTAATAAGCTTGTGTTTACAAATGTTATATATAAAGCTTGCAAAACAAACTCTTAACAAGCTCTGTAGAATATCCCCAACCTCAGACCTGGTTTCTGCTACTGGCACCCTCAGTGAGGTGCTAGGATATTCAATCATTAGATTTAAAATGCCAGGATAAGCCCAGCACTTTATCTAATGTATAACTATTAAGTAAATTGATAAAAAATCAAGTCAGATGACCTAATTTTAATAAAGCTCATATTTACAAATGTTATATATAGAGTAAGCTTGTTAAGAGGTTTTTTTTTTTTACTTACTCTATATATAACTATTAAGTAGAAACTCTGAAATTTTCAGACAACCATGTCTTCCAATCCAGCTATCTAACTTAAATAGCCATATGGGACTGAACTAAGTTCAGATATTGCCAAAGCTATTAATATATGGTGTATCTGAACTTAGTTCAGTCCCATATGACTATTTAAGTTAGATAGCTGGATTTGAAGACATAAGGTTGTCTGAAAATTTCAGAGTTTCTACTTAATAGTTTTATACATTAGATAAAGTGTTAGGCTTGTCCTGATATTTTTAATTTAATAATTGAATATCCTAGCATCTCACTGAGGATGCCAGTAGTATAAACTGATCTGAGGTAGGGGGTATTCTACAAAGCTTTTTAAGAGTTTGTTTTGCGAGCTTTATATATAATATTTATACTTTATTTTTCAATATATTTTCTATTAACGTGAAAGTAAATGAATATATATATATTGTTAAAAAGTGGTTGCCTTGACAACAGGTAGAAATTGTTAATTGTTATCTATATCGGGATTGTTTATGTGTTGACTGGTTTTTAATCGTTATATCTATATATGTTTGTCTGTAAATAGTAAAATGATTTGAATCCTTACATAGGGTTAAAACAATATTTAAGCAGCTGTGGAATAATTTATTTTAACCTGTTGATTCTTATTATAGTTTTTAAAATATGAACATTATTATTTGTCTCAAAATATGTTTTCCAATATTAGATATGACTATTTTTGTTGTTATTTTTTATTGTTGTTATTTTTGCAGATTATTATAAGATTAATTTTCATTTTAATTATTTTTATTTAAAGTTGTCAAATTTTTATTTTCCTCTTTACTTCACCAAATGATAATATCTTTTTGTTGATCGTTCACTTGTTACTTTTTTAATTTTATTTTCAAATAAACAGTCATATTTTGTTATTATTATTTAAATTTTTTCTCAGTTTAAATTAGGGGTACTTGTTCAAGTTAGCTGTAAATTCTGTTATTGTAGCATGTAGTGTCACAATGACAATTACTTTGTATGTTTCAATGTATTGCTTTATATGATGAACTTACAGTTACTAGCATTTTAAGTAATTTCTTATTGCCCTTTTTTATTTTTTTTATTTAAAAATAATAAAAGTGCTAAAATATATAGTAAAAAAATAGATTACTAAATCTTGATGACTCAAATAATAATTTGTTGTATTTTTTTATAATCTTTAGTCATGGTTTGATAATTAATAGATTTTAGAATGTTGTATTTAGAAATATATGTATCCTAATATATATTTTTTCCTTGTTTTTAGTTGGTCGCAGTTGCACTCCTTTTAAGCATTGCTGCATGTAAAGCCAATGTTCACGAATACATTAGAAACAATTATATTCCAACTATCCGGCCTGTTAATGCAGATTATTTATTAAGTTCGATCATTGACTATTTTCCATTATCTGGAGTATATAGAACCGGACAATTTCAACCTTTTATGTATAATCCTGTACGCATAAAGCCAGGCATTGTAGAAACTACTTTTGAAGAAAGAGTTCCAGACAAACCATTAATTTTTGCACCAATTAAAACAAGAGAACCTATAAGATTTCCAGTAGATTCTGCACCTGTAAAAATTCAAGTGATTGAATACAAAGGCTAATTAATATTCACAATATTTAAATCGTATAAAAGATTATGTATATAGAAAAACAAAAAATAAAAACAATAACAATGAAATTAAAGCGGTTTTTAAAATTCTTTTTAAAAAATTAGTTATATTAAAAACTGTGTAGAAATAACCAAATTCATACATGCATATATATATAATTAATTATTTATATAATTACTTGTAATTATATGAATGACTATTAGAGGGAGTTGCAATTATATATAACCTATGTTTGGAGTTTAATCACATTAAACATTAAAGATATATAAAGAATTATAAAATACTTAGTAATCTCACAGTCTAGTACAAGTTCATGCCATTTATTTATAATTGCTTAGCAATTACTAGAAAAAGATAATTCCACTTAACCAACTTGTCTATAATTATATAAAGATTATATTTAAACAACTATGAACAATAGCAAAATTTAAATTAACTGAGTTGTAGAGAAAACTTCATTTTAAATGATGTAAATTTAAAGTATAAATGCAAAGTAAACAAGTACTCCTTTTAACAGCTTTGTAAATTACACCCACTCACACAATAATTCAACATATACAAAAAATTATCCAAACTAATACTAATTAAAAAACATGTTTGTAGTTGTTTAAATATATCAGTCTTTATGTAATTCTAGATAAGTTAGTAAAGATGGAACGATATTTGTCTAGTCATTGCTAAATAATTATAAATAAGTGACATTAATTTGTATTAAGTTATGATATAACTGTTTTATAGCTTTCAAGTTATCATTAGCATAAATATTTTTCAAAACATGTCAAGTTATTGAACGGATAAGGCAGTTAAAAGAAGTAGATATTTACTCTGCCTTTATATTTTAAATTTACATTGATTAAGTTTAATTACATACCTTCCAATTAATTTTAATTTTATATTTATATTTTCTCATAATTGTTCAAATATAAGAGTCTTTATACAATCTTAAATAATCTAGTAAAAATGAGCTATCTTTTTCTACATGTTTCTAAGCAATTACAAATAAATTTGTATTGAATTATGATATTGCTAAGTCTTTTATAATTTTTTGTATAATTTTCTAGTTATTGTTAGTCTGGATATATATATAAAGAGCTTGCAAATAAGCTCATAACAAGCTTAGCAGAATATTCCTAACCCCAGACCAGTTTATGCTACTGGCAAAGCTTGTTAAGAGCTTATTTGCAAGCTCTTTATATATAACATTTGTAATACAAACTTGTTTAAATTAGATCATGTGATATCTGATTTGATTTTTTTATATATATATATTTATTAATTAGATTAACAACTCAATACTAGTTTATTGAACATGTGAAATACTCTCAATCCAACACATAAGATAGTCTTTGAAAGGATAAGAATGGATGTCTTATCCTGTTACCTATATTCACATATATTATCAACTCAATGCTGATTTATTGAACACATGAAATACTCTCAATCCAAAGCACAAGATAGAGTCTTTGAAAAGATAAGAATGGATGTCTTATTCTTTTATCTATATTCCTTTATGTAAGCCAGTTTTTATCTTGTGCTTTGGATTGAGAATAACTCACATGTTAAATAAACCAGTATTGAGTTGTTAATCTAATTAATATGTAATATTAATCACTAGGAAAAGTATATATATATGAAAATAATAAATATATGAACTAACTCAAGAAAATATAAAAAATAATAATAAAAGAAAAAGCATACAATTATTTCTCTATAAAGCTGCTTTAATATTTCAACCAGCAGATTGGTTTTCATCAGAAAGCACAGGGGAGGTAGCCATTTTGCTTTGCTTACTGATGAAAACCAGTCTGCTAGTTGAAATATTAAAGTGAGGTAACTGTTTTTTTCTTTTATTAGCATATATACATATGTGTGTGTGCTAGTATTATCTACAGATTAATGTAAAAAAATTATTAAAATTAATTATGTAATTCTAAATATTGTACTGCAAAAAGTTGTATTAAAAGAGTGGCAAGCAGAAACAATCTATTACTAATGATGATCAAGGGTTATTCTTGATTGTTATATAGTATCATCTAATTTTTTCCACTTGTTTCTGGCAGAGAATATAGCTGCTATAGGTATGAAAATGTATGTGTTGATACTGGAATATAGAATTATTCTGAATAAAGTTGCTATAAATAATAGGCATATCAATAAAATCTTTGCTGCAAATCATCAAAATTCAGCAGCATTAAATTTAAAAGCACCACACTGCTGCACAAAAGCTACATAATGGTTGCTACTCAGAAATCTAAATAATTTAAAAGAAAAAATATTTCTGCCTTTATTTGACATTAAAATTTACATATCATCATAAACAAAAGTAATGTTTCAGAAACTATCACATTTATATCTTATAAAATGTATTTTGTATGTGGAAGTCTTATAAAAACTTGGAGTATTTTTTTAACAGTATGTGCTTCTATCACAATACTGTCTTTATATGGACAAATGTTTTCTTCATATTATCAAGTGGTATTTATCTGAAAATCGTTATTTATGTTTTTTTTTTATTTTATTTGAAAATATGTGTACAAACTAATTTATTTATTATAAAATACTTTTAAAATGCATATTTGAAACCTTGTTTGGATAATGAACATTATTCATATTTTAATTATAACTACTATGTAAATAAATATTTTAATTTCAAGAAGTGAAAAATCTAACTTTAGACAAATTTTACATAGAATAGTTGTGTGAGGACTAACCCCAACTCACAATGTCCACAATAGTGGAGATACTTAAAATGGCTTCAAATAAAACAAATCTCAGACTTATAATTAGTTACTCTGAAAATTATAACAAAATAGCTTCGTATTTATTTGAATTAACTGAAATCATTAATGCATGACATTAATTAAAACAAGACCAAAAACATCTAATTAGTTGCTAACACAAAAAATGTTGTGTCTAATTTGATGTAAAACATTTCCCTATATAATCACAAAAGTTATATTAAAATTATAGTAAATCTAAAATCATTGATCTGGTAAAATTTAAGTATAAATAATTATTGGTAAGTAAAAGTTCAATAACAGCAGACCAATACACAATTTTAATAATTTTGGGCAACAGTTTACTGTTTATACCAATGCTTAACTTTTGTTTTCATAAATAAAAATTCTATGTTTGAATGATATCAGCTAATAATATTATCCAACATAAAAAAAAAAACTTTCATTCACTGAACTCTCTGAATTTTACTTTGGAGCATAACCAATGATAAAACTGAAATAGGTAGCTTTGTGCAAATTACTTTTTAATACCATTATCATTTCACTGAAATATTTACAAATTTTAAAAACAGAAGGCACTAAATTAGATCTCATAAAGAATTCAACATCATGTGGGCTTCTTTAACTTGACAATCTGGTTGTCTAAAAAAGGCCTCAATTTTTTTTTTTTGGAAGATGAATTATACTAAAAACAACTACATCAAAGTTGAATCTTGATAGTAATCTTAGCTCTGCTTTCCCATTTGGGTCTTGAACAGTTTACATCAAATAAAAGAGCACCATTTAAAAGACACTTAAAATTAAAATACTTCATTATTACTTTATTGCTATTATCTTTAGTTTACTACAATTAAAGTATTATAAATAATTATACAGATATTACAACAGTTTTTACTACTTTAATAAGTAATCCACCAGGTAGAGCCACCTGGCTAGATTTTATTAGAAATATTTTAGACTACCCTTTTTAGATTTTTTTCATATTCACATTAGGCAGGAGTAGTCTTAAATGTGGTTACTCAAACAAGCACTCATTTTTCAAATGATACATCTCATCCAAATTAAAGTCCAAAACATTTCAATATTGACTGCACTACCTGATACAAGATGACAATTAAAACCTCCCAGTATGAAGATCTTTTAGAAAAAAATAGGGCAAGAAAAAAGTGTTATGTGAGTTCAATTAAAGTTGTAATTGCAGCTATAGATACTTACAATCTCATTGTCACAATTAGTGCAAGGAGGCAGTTAAAGTCATGAGATGCTCAGGATATTGAGCCCAATACTAACTTGATTTAATACAATAAACATCACATGATTATCATTTCTTATGCTTGCTCTTAACTGTTATTAAAACAGGCAAAACTCTCTATACATATTGCCACTAAAAAGCCAGAAACTAGTCTGGGGATATTGGATAAGTTAGGTACTAGATGGAGATTTTGTGCACAAGCCTTCTGCCATCCATTGATTCCTCTGACTTGCACTGAGTGGCAATACGTATAAAGAGTTTTGATTCAATACAATAAGAAAAAACTGTATAGAATGAGAGAAGACATGGAGATGAATTAAGAAAGTCTGCTTGTTTCATTAATTTTGACTAAGTGACATTTTTCTGCAAGATATCAGGAGATATTCTTAGTTGGGTATTGATTATTACTTATTCATTACTAACTCTGAAAATAATAATAATTTCAATCATGGTCATTGGAATCTATGTAGATTATTTAAAAACAACAGAGCTGTTTGTTTTTTGTTACATGTTTATATATAGAAAAATCTACTGTTATTTGGTTGTAAACAATAACTAGTCATGTATTTTATATATATTTGTACCTTACGCCTTTTAGTTTACCTTACTTTTATTTCAATAGCTGATATCCTTTATTTCAAAGTTGTTTTCTGTTCTGTGTAGTTCTTATTTAGGATTTTAACTGTTTAGTAGAACTAATAAATAAAAAAAAATTCAGAGACTTTTTGCAATTAATATTTTTTTAATTTTAATAATCCACTAATCTTTTTCTTTTGATTAATTCACCAAAAATATGATAAAAGCAATTAAACTAAATTATAATTTATCAATGACTGATTGAAAATAGTCTCATGGTGAAGTTATCTGTTTCTTCTTACTGTGCTTATGTAATGGTATTCAAATGTGAATGATTTTTTTTCATACTTTAAGAAAGCTTCAGATTTGTCATTCATATAGCTAGCTTGTAGCCAACCATCTACCAACCAATTACTGGTCACTAAATGAATATTTAACTATTATTAGCTAGAGAATTCTAATGAGATTAATTAGTTTGATTATATGAGTATTGATACCATGATCAAAAATATAAATATGGCTATAATATGTTGTAATTTTCATGATTATTAGGAAAGTATCTCATTTAATCCAAAGCACATGATTAGCCTTTTCTGTATTATCATTAAAAGTATTTTGCATTCTACGTGTTAATTCTTGAGTTCTGTAAACAATATTTGCACTGCGCTACTGTGTTTAATTTAATATTAGAGTATCAAATTCTGGAGCATAAGATCCTTGCAATTATCCCAGTTCCGGCACTTCCGGTCTTTGGACTTCTTACGAATTCCTGAATAATAAAATCATTCGTTATTTTTATTTATAATAGTAAAATTATAAAAGTCAAATTAAGATAAATTTGTATTTCTTAGAAAGTGTTTACATTTCAGATGTCTGTTTTATCTTTAAAAATGTTTAAGGCAAAAAGGATATGTTTTTAGCAATAAGGTGGGCTAATAGTTCCTAGATTGTATAAAAAATATAGTTGTTTCTTTATTTAGATGAAAGATTGCTTTATGTTTTAAAAGGCTATAAAAAAATTTGGATAGATTTTTTTTAGGTTGGTCTAAAGAGGATATGACATTAGAATTGTTAAAAAAACTTTTAAAAAAAATAAATATATACTAATAGTAAAATACTTATTAAAACGTACTTGACATCTTGACATTAAATAATAATAATAATGAGTTATCAGACTGTATTAAATTACATTGAATTCTATTTTATATGTCAATTTTTTTTATTACAGTGAATAAAGCAAGATATACAGTATTTAAATTTTTATATTATCTAATAGTAAAGAAAGTTGTAAGAAATAGCCTTCAGGCTATAAACTGAAATATTTTTATAACTGCCATTTGGCTGCAGGAAATTGCTATTTCACTTTTCATCATTAAAGTATGTAGGTTAAATGTGGGCTTTTATTATAGAAATAAATATTATTATATAATTTCTAAATGGTACTATAACTAGTCACCTTTATTTAAAATTAAAATATTTTATCAATTTTTTTCTTAAAACAGGCAAAACTCACTCTTTGTATGTGTATGTTAAAAAAAAAAGTTTAATCGTTTATCTGATTTAAATTTATACAAGATCTATAATTTCACATTTTTTAAAAATGAATATATACCTATTTTTAACTAGATAGTAAAACAAGAATAAACAAATCGTTTAAATGTGCATAGACCGATAAATAATACCTTCTTTTTCTTTGTTCCTTTATAAAAAGCTACTGAAGAATCTTTGCTAAACAGATAAATAAACAAAATAATTAATAATAACAGAAGCGCCTTAAAAATGCTTATTATAAATAAAAAAAAAAATAAAAAAACAAAAAAAAAAAAAAAATGGAAATATGCAAAGATAAAAATTTTGAAAAATTAAAAAAAGGCTAAATAATATATACTGTAATGAAAGGATTAAATAATAAAGAAATTATAAACAAGAGAAAAAGTAAAAATGCATTGAACATTAAAAATAAATTAAACAGATGCTCCTTTTAGAATAATTATAAGTGAAATTAAATCAAGAATTGTGCTACAAATAATAAAATCTAATTAAAGAAATAAATTAAATAATTAATAAAGAATATAATATAAATCTGTAAAAACGCATATAGAGTCAGTTATATGAATATTAAAATATACAGAGCTATGATAACAGCAATTGAAAACTCATAAAAGATGAAAATTAAAACAATTAAAATTTCTATAGAATTATTACACTAATTTACTGATTTATGTTGTAAACCCATTTTTATATTTTAAAAAAATATTTTAATAATTTGGGCAAAGTGCATTAAGTAGTATATTAAATATATATATGAACAAATTTGAATTATTTAAATAAAAAATAAAATAAGTCTTTGCTTTATAAAAGATATAAAGATAATTATTTTGTGCATATTTAATAAAACAAACAGATAAATCTATAAAATACATAAATGAAATCAAAAAAATACTATAGCAAATAAAATTTAAAAAAAAGAATTTAATTAGCTGTATTAATAATTAAAATAAAAATAATATAAAAATAAAAAGAATAATATATAGAAAAGAAAATTATATATAAGATGTATTAGTTTGCTATCATCAGTACAATTCATAAAATAAATTGTTTAAAAACAAATATATATATAAAATATAAATAAAATTAAAAAAACTATAAAAAAGAAATAAAAAAAAGAATTTAAATAAATTTCCAATATAATATTTAAAAGATAGAACATGTAATCAAAGAAAAGAAACAGTTAGTAAACACAAAGACACAAAAGGAAATAATAAAAATTTTGGAATTAAATTTTTAAAAATTTAAATACTATAAACAAAAGTAATAGCATTATTTAAAATTGAACAAATCACACATTAGCATGTTAAGAATGAAAGAAAAGCAAAATATAATATATATTGGGCAAACTAAAATAAAACAAAGCAGGCATGACCTTTTTTAAAAATTGCCAACATATATTCATACAAAAAAAATCTGAACACATTTTTTAAAACAAAGATATTATAATGTTATATACATTCAAATACAAAGAAAAAATGGTGCTGATTTAGTATGCACTCATGGCCATTTCCAATTATAAAAACCGCCCAAAACCCATGCTGACACATCTGACCAATAAATGGCATTGATCAATCTATATGTTGTTGTGATCTGACCATTCATTACAAAATCGCCCAAAATTGATTTTTTGGGTTGTTTTTTTTTATGAAAATGGCCATTTTGATCGATGTCATTTATCAGTTGATGTGTCAGCATGGTTTTGAGTGGTTCTTGTAATTCAAAATGGCGGGTGTGAGCGCATACTAAATCAGCACTGAAAAACAGCATTGTTTATGTTTAAAAAGTTAATTCAAATTTAAATAAAAATGAAGTCAAAATTAATATTAAGAAATTAATATAAAAAAGAAATAATTAATATCAATTAGAAAATAATAGATATAAAAAAATAATTATTTAAAATAAATCTATATAAATGCAATTATTTAAAAAGTCAAAAGATAAAGCTATGTACAAGAAGGTAAAAATTAAAAAGATAAAGCTATGTACAAGAAGGTAAAAATTAAAAAGATAAAACATGGGATTAATAATTTTTATTAATCACTCATTAGAGTAGAGATTATCCAATAATTAATAATATTTCTGTAGTCTCATGCAAGGTAGGGAATGTTTTCTATCCACATTTAACACCTTGTGTAGAGATGTAATCATAAATAAGTCTTTGATTATATATTTATGATTACATTCCTATACAAGGTGTTAAAAGTGAATAGAATATATTCTCTATCTTGTGTGAGAGTCATGTAATAAAAATTACACTACAGAAATATTAATAATTATTGGATAATCTCTACTCTAATGAGTGACTAATAAAAATTATTAATATACTTTCAATAAGTAATTAGTGTTAAAGTTGTGAGAGCTGCATGTTTAACACTTATCAATTAAACAGTAGTGATTTGCTATATATATATACAATGATAAAGATATGTATAAGAGATCTGTGGTCTGCGCTAACTGATGAGTGCTGGTTCAGCATGAAATGTGCATCTTAGAGATCATAGATCTTTTTCATGTCTTTGAACATATGTTTATGATTACATCCCTACACAAGGTATTAAAAGAGGATAGAAAATATTCCCTACCTTGTGTGAGAGTGATGTAATAAAAATACACTACAGAAATATTGTTACAACAAAAGCTTAATCTTATAATAATATTTTAAAATAAAAATACATTATTTATAGATATAATTATTATATAAAAAAGTAAAACAAAATATTTTGCAAAAAATGAAATGTTGCCTAACTTTATACTAATAATGATAAATAAAATAGAAAATCATATGACATTAAAATATAATAACAAAATTTTACTAAAATTCTCTCAAGACCATAATTTACTAACAAATAAGCTTTTCAAATGAAATTTAACTAGATACAAACAATGTATATATACAAAACAAAATAGCCTTCCCATAAATCACTTCAAAAATACACCACTTTAATATCAATCTTATGAAGATGATCTTTGATAGTGGCTGGTTTTTAAAATGAGTTATAGGAAAGCTATTTTGTTTTCTGTAAATGTGTTTCGTAATAGATGAAACCATAGTATGACAGAATTTTAGTAAAATTTTGCTTTTTAATTAATATTATTATATTATATAACTTTATATTTTAAAATATTTTGTATATAATATATTTTTAGGTTTCTATGAAATTTTATGATGATAGTATTTTATTTATAATTATACATTGACATATTTCCATTAACAACTTTTAATTAAAACTAGATGATGGAAATAGCGCAATATATAATTAAAATATATTTTTATATATTTTATATAATAAATGTATTAAATTATATGGTTGTATGATGCCTTGTATAAGTCATAGTGATGCAATGATAATGAATGTGTAAATATATAATAAATGAGTATATAGATACAGTGAAGTCTAATGTAATAAATTAATGGGTTTTAAAAGCTTATTTATTAAATCATCTATACATTGAAGCTTACTATAATATATATATAAATATAAACATATAAATAAATACACCTTTACCCTGCTTAGCGATTGGCTACTTAGTGATATTTCACAATAGTGATCATCATCAATTTGTACCCACTACTTTCATTTACAATCGATTATTCACTATACCAATCGGGAAAAAAAATTAAAATTTTTTGGGGCAGCCATCTTGAATTTTGTGTCACTGATGACATCAGAAAATAGGTATTTTAAATTCATTTTACCAAAAGGAAAAGTACATTACTGTAATACATATTGTGCCGGTCGGATTTGTATGTTCACGTAACAAGATCTAGCATCTAGGCAAAAGTACCTCGAATCCAATTGTGCGCAAGATACACAGGTCAGGAACACTCATGAACTCTTCTCTATTTGCCTATTTCCCAGATCTATAACATTATGAGCAACAATCCCGATGATACCGATTTAATTTACTTCTCACCACTGGCATTGCTCATTGGAGACACAAAAAGACTCTAGGCTAAATGTTAATGATAGACTAACTAAAACACACTATCATCTGGGAGCAACGAAGGCTCGTGACCTAGCATATTAATTATGTATTTAGCGGAGATCATCTAGTCCTATGGAGCATAAATAATAAATGGATATTAAATTAAATAAAAGAAAACAATGATTCGAGAGTTGATGTATATATTTAAGATTTATAGATTAAGAACAAAAATTATGTCGGGTTATTTATCTGACATTAGCCTCATAAGTATTATATATATATTTAATTTTTTTTTACAATAACTTGATATTCGTGGCTATGCCAATAATATATGTGTGCCTTTAAGAATTAGCGCTATTGGAATGCATTACTAAAACACTATTACACCCCCAGAGAGACAAAAAGAGCATTTACTTGATTTAAAAGGAAAATAATTTCACAAGCAGATATTACATTTTGTTATTCAATATTATGGTTAATTTGAGTTATAAACAATTAATGTGCAGGACGGATAATGAATAATTATATAAATGATGCTAAATTTATCGCACTGATACACATAGTAAACTAATGGAAATATGTCTGTTTAGAGAAATCATCACATTACGACTTATGTCTTTTTCTGGGCGACTAATAATACACTGAAAGGCAGTGCGTGCATGGTGGCAGATTGGGGTGGTCCAATTATGGATCCTGGAGTGTGCTTCATGAATTTTAATAACAAAGTTAACCGATGTCCTCTGAAAACGTAGACAGGGTCGGTGTTGAGACGAAGGGCATTCGGCTATGTCTTTATTGGGCTGGATTTTCCAGAGCGATTCCTGTATAAAGCATGCACATACAACCAAGTGTGTCCACAGGATGGTTTTACAGCCTGGTTTCTAGGACACAAAGAATGACGATGGGGCTCGACTTAGTGAATACCTCCATGTGAGAGTGAAGCACGAATATATCTAAGACAAAGTGGCCTATATGCACGCAACGCTTAATAACAATATAACTATAGCTTTAAAGACTATCTAAACATATTTGCTGCCAGTAAATTGTGAAATACTCAGCATAATGGTATGGTTTCTTTGTTAAACAAACATGGATAATAATTCTAATTAAATATATAGCTAAGATCTGAAGATCCCCCCCCCCTACATTATGTTAGTTAATATTCATAATTTCCCACACATTTAATAAATCTCAATCTTGGTTAATAAATGCCCTTATGAAAATACATAAATTAATACAAAATAAATGGGTGGTGGTAATAGCTATGATGGGTTTTACATATATAATATAAATTAATAATAAGAGATAGCGCATTATTTAGAAAGGAAAATGTAAAAAAAAAAAAACAGATGTCAATATGTTTTTCTACAGTAAATGTAGAAATAATTAGTTTGTTTATCTAAAATCGCTAGCACCTGGGCAAGTCGAATAAGACTTGTTTTGCTTAAATTATAAGTTAATTACCCGATAAATGATGGGTGAGGAAAACGAAAATAAATTATATGCTGGCGATTTTAGTAATGCATTTCTTTTTAAAATATAAATACATAAATCTAAATGAAAATTATTTGCTGCTTGGAAATAAAAGAAAAAAAAAACATTTTATAAGAGGCTTAATATTGATTAGTTATATAGAGTTATACAAATTACATGTTTTGAAGACATTTAATATATATAATTAGAAAATGTAATAAATATTACAGAGAAGACAGGATTTGAGAATTACGAGCGGTCAAAGTTCTTTTTACCTTGCTATTTGGAAGAGCAATTTTACTACGAGTCAGTCCATCGGTATTGTTTCACTAGATCTAGGGTAGCATTATTATATGGTAGTTAGCATTTCACTTTCACGGGAAATATATATAAAGTTCATCAGTACGAGATGCAGAGCTTTGCTTATGGGAACAGCATGATAGAACAGAGGGGAAGGCAAAATTTCCCCTACTCATGGCACATTGAGTGAGAATAAAAACTGGCATGGAATATGTATAGCAACATCATAATTTGGTGGTCTCCTCCTCTTTGGATTCAAATCCAGCAGTATATATACTTTTATTTTGAAGATGTAACTTACCAACTATTGCTGGACCTGAGGCGGTTTAAGCACTTACAGTGCATCTGGAATAATTTAACCGGATACTCTTATCTAGTAAGACTTTTGAAACAATGCAATTTTGTTATCAGTTTCTCAAATGATTGTTTTAAAATAAATCTTATGATTTTAAAACAAGCTAGCATGGACAAAATTTCCACTAATGGGTTTATTTTATTATTACAAAATAGTAATCTTTTACTTTTATCTAAGGGATCTTCCGGGTAATTGTTTTTGAGAGACTTTTTAACAAGATTGCATCATTTCTGGCTACAAAATTACATATGAAAAAATAATGTTTCATATATGATACTTTATATATAACATAACTTTACTAATTTATTCGCAATCTCCTACACTGATAATATATATAGATTTATTACTTACGCCCATATACACATGAGAATATTATTAAATAAAAATATTTTTAGATTAAAATGCATAAGTGTTTACGTGATTTATGTTAAAATACTAGGCAAGAGAAATATACGTATTATTAGCTATGTATATATGTGCATAAAGGCGGGTTTGAATATGGTTAGATGGTAGGAGATTGGATGTGGGCTGTGAAGCAGGATCTGAGCATCAGATCATCTGCTTCAATATACAGGTAATGACTTTGCTGTAATTGTATAGCACATACAATATTTTATTCATAAAGCACAATGTTAGTGCTGCATTCAGTATATTGATTATAAAACGTATAAACTTAATATATATATATATATACTAAGAGATCGGAATATGTAATATTTATATTACAATATATATATATATATATATATATTGTAACCTAGTGTTATTGACACTTGGTTTACTTGGCATTATTTCTGCAGGAAAACAATGCTATTCTTTAAAGAAATAAAAAGATAAAATAATAATAGTAATAATTGATTAATAAAGTATGCTATTCACTCACTTTGGCATGTTTTGGGTGAATAACTAATAGATTTAATAACTCAATGTCATTAATTAATTCTAACCCAGTATTAGTTTATTAGAAAATTTATTTTATTTATTTTATTTTTATTTATTTGTTTGCACCCAGGACACTACTTTACACAGGTTGTTTTTAAGGCAACCAAAATAAAGCAACATATCCATTAATTTTCCAATATGATCTAAAATACCTTTCATATAATACAATTGTACATTTAATTCTCTTAAGCCATGCCACGATTGTAATAACAACAATAATTGATCACTTATTAATTTAAAGAATAATTATAATAATATTAATCTCAGGGTTCTTTGTTTCATGTAAGGAAATGCTCGGCAGTATTGTGTTGTCGCATATGACTGGCATTCTGGTCGGCTATAGGAAACATTTCTTTTACTTAAATTCAATGTGTCTTCATCTCTCATATCAACTGCTATATTATTTAAAGAGATGATAATTCTATTCAATAATGACGTATAATTTTGAATAACACAGCCTTTTTTTTTTTTTTTTCAGAATCTCAGTCAGAATAATAAAAAGACAAGGGTGCTTTTTGTGTCCTTCCATCATCCATGACAACACAATAATATAACTAAGATTTATTACTTAGACAATTTAACTAAATGGGAATGGAATAATGTGCAACCAAAGTTAATGGTTTGGGAATAAATTCATTTTTTTTTTTTTTTATACAAAGGTGAATGTTTAGTCTTAAGTTTTCAACTCCATAAATAATTATCATTAAACTAAAATATAATGACATATTCCGATCTGCTTAACTTTATTTATCTGGTATATTAAGTTTTTAAGAATTTAGAATGATTTCGGACTCAAGAAAAGGTTTTGCAAATATTGTGCAAACACTTATATTTAGCATATAAAAACAAAAAAAAGGAATCTACAACAAATTTTAACAAGACTATAATTTATTATTATCACAAAAAAAAAATATATGAACATTTATTCAATAATCCCATAGTAATACAAAAATATAAAATATAACTGACATTAATCTGTATACTCTTTTGGTTATGGACTAGAGGTTACTACTTCTCCTGTATGCAATCATATGGATTGATTAACTAAAAATACATTTCATTACCAATACATTGTTTATTAAATTTTGATAACCTTGTAGAAGCTTTTATTCAAAATTATTGACTAACTATTTTTTTTTTTTTTTTAAATGATTAATCCAATCATATGCAATACGCAAAATATTAAATTTATTTCTAATACATTTACTTTATCTATGGTCTTTAATGGGATAACCTATTCTAATTATAGGCCAGTTATCAGAAGTTACACTTACCATCTTACATTTAACTTAATGCTAACTTAAGTTATGATACAAATTTTATTCATACGTATAATTTTAAATATGAGTATTATTTAATTACTAACCAGAATTAAATATTGCATTTGAATATTCCTTCAGTAAATAAGCGTTTTAAATTACGCAATTTTAATTACTTTCTCCATTGATTTACTTGTCAAATACTAGCAATATTTAGCAGCACAATACAGATATTGATCCTAGTTACTAACGCACTATTTATACTAAAGTGGATCTTGAGGAACTAACACCTCCAATATAACCTTTATCTTGCCCGAACTTTCAAAATTAAGCACAATAATCAACACCTTCCATGGTGGAGCTATCTTTATTTTCACATGAGGAATATGGAATAACCACGAAGGTCTGTAAAGTAATCTACTACATTAAAATATTTTGGTGGTTTCTTGCCTCTTACTTGGGCATACAATGAACACACACCAAATACAATCCTCTCCTGGGATTTAAACGAATGAAGCATACTAAATGCTAGATAAATTCTTGATCGTCCTATCTATGAGAATCGATCACTTGGGCTATAAACATACCCGAACATTATATTTAAAATCTTCCTCTCATGGAAAACAAAGCTTTTGGAGAGATCATTTTTCATCCCACAAAATAAATACATTATAATTATTACCTATGCGAATATTAAGCATATACCAATGCTATATCTGGGCAGGATAAGTAAATACACTGATTATAATAAACTTATGTTACCGTGTATACTTTGATCAACATCTGAAATCAATGGACATCATAGAATAAAAGTATAATAATTTTAATTTTAATAAAGGAACATTCAAAAATAGTTGGTAGCATACTATCTTAAACTAAATAAAGTGGATGTGTTATTTAAGAATAATTAGGAATAACTTCCTCAATTAATACAGTATAAATTCGTTTCAAAACTTTAACAAGAAATATTTTGATATAGCATTTTTTTTTTTAGTTACTTCTGATAATTTTCAATATTTATTTTTACCCCTTAAATATCTAAATATTTTTCTTTTACGTATCTAACATACAAAATTTCTACCTACAATTGTATGTAATAATTAAAACATATTTTATAGATTTTTTTTCTTCCGTGTTAAATATCAACTTAACCTATAATAATTATATTAAAACATACCTTTGTCATTACAAGGCTATTAAATATCACTTGACCATACAGACTTTAATCTATGTGATATAAAAAAAAATACATATCATTTATAACTTAGTTTTAAACAATCATTAATTAACAAGTGCATACTCTCTCATTAGAAAATGTTTTTCTGTTGAGCAATTGGTCCAGGTGAAGAGCTTTATCCAGTCGTAATTCACGAAGCAAGTTTAAAAACAATAAACGCATGGTATTATTTCCTTTCAATAAAAGTTTTCTCTTATTTTGTGCGTTTAATAAATTAGGTAAAGAAACATATAGCAGAATTGAAGATTAATTCTTACTTGAATTAAACTACTACAATTTTGGGATCCAAGAAAAAAAAATAGACTTCTAACATAGACGAATATTTGACTATAGACGATAAACATACACAATATTTTTTTTATTTTTTATTGATGATACGTATACTTATTAGCTAGCTTACTTATGGACGAAAATGCGCAATTTTCCGAGAGATTATTATGATAATAACTGCAGTCAATTTACTTGTACATGAAGTTTTAATAATTCCAACTGATGTATAATATAATATATCATTTATTTTTATCATTAAGTCACTAAGATATTTGGTTTTGTTCATACTTTATGAATTATAAATTTTTTTAACGGTAACTTCTCCGTAAGAATGCCCCTATATAACTTTTCCTATATTTACTCTGAGAAAGTTTATATTCTTTTTTTATATTTTTTTAAAAAAAAATATACAGGTGCATAATTTAATCTTATTTATCATTATTATTATTTCCAGACAATTCTTGGTGAATAAAACATATTTTAACGTATGTAACTACATTACTTGTAAAGGCAGACAATATTGAGAAAGAGCGCGAAAATGTTTCTAGTTGATTTTCCTTGGTTTCAAAATATTTCTTTCAATTATTTTTTTTTTTTTTCTATACCAAGAAAATATCAATAAATGACATAAAGTTAATAAATAATTGTTTCTTTCTTGGAAATCATTTATCTTCCTTAATTTAGACATAATAACACTTTTCGTGACTCTTTTAGTTACATCTGTCATTTTTGAACTTTAGCGCGAGACAATAAATTTTTAAGTATAAAAGGTCTTTAAATAGGTAGATGGCAAAGAAAATCAGGATATCTTATCAAAAAAATTTTAGCCACACATTATATTATTAAAATTTTACTTTGATTACATTTATTTCTGCAAAATAAAATGAAAAAATTGAGTTACCAAATTTCAGCACTGTTCCTTCCTTGAAAACTAAAAGAAGACGATATTTTTTTTTCTTTTTTTCTTTTTACTTTAGCGACCTCTTCCAGAAAAATAATCATTTGATTATAACATAAACAAAAGAAAGGAAAAACCTATTACAATCATATAGTTTTAGTATTATTTACCTGGATTACAAAGTAATTTGACAATAAAAAAAAATAATAAATACATTAAATTAACAATCAGTGATGTATAATTCTTTAAACATTATATTTTTTTATTTTTTTTTTATTTTTTATTTTTTTCCTTCTTTTTTTTACAAAAAGAAATTACCAGAAGTTATTGTGCTTTATGATAAGACACTCATCCACTCTCCCCTCTACCCATCCAAAATCAATTACTGTTTAGCTTTTATACCATATTAATTTGCTCTAATTATTAATATCTCAATTAAATTATTCATGTTCTCTCTTTAAAAATGACATTGAGTTATTAAATCTATTAGTTATTCACCCAGAACATGCCAAAGTGAGTGAATAGCATACTTTATTAATCAATTATTACTATTATTATTTTATCTTTTTATTTCTTTAAAGAATAGCATTGTTTTCCTGCAGAAATATGCCAAGTAAACCAACTGTCAATAACACTAGGTTACAATATATATATATATATATATATATATATATATATATATATATATATATATATATATATATATATATATATATAATTACTGAATCTATAATACTGTATAAATATAAGTGTTGAATGTCTTTAAAAAAATTAAACTTTATTTAATTATAATGTACAGTACTTGGATTATTTAAATAAAGTTTAATTTTTCTAGACATTCAACACTTATATTAGATGATGAAAACAGTACAACTAAAATACCATCATCATAAACTTTTAGGAAAACACTAAATTACTAATATTAAATTGTGTATGTGTGTTCCTTCATTACATACACCCAAGTGGTTTCAAATCAAAAGAAAATCAACATTTTAAAATGAGAATGTTGAATTAGAAAAAAAATTAAAAAGAAAAACAGATTGCATTTAAAATAAGTGTTAATGAATAATCTTTCTACACGAATGGGGGGCAAGGAGGCACTATTACATTAGTAAATATATACAGTAAAAAAAAATAAACTTAGCATATGTTTTAGAAAATTAGAACAGTTAGATTTTTTTTCTTTTAAAATAAGTTGAATTTTTTTTTTTCTAAAATTGGCTGATTTATGATATGTATTAAGCATTTTGTTACTCTGGAGTACAGTAATAAGTCTTTATGTTCAATTAAATAATTTATAATTAAATATTGTTTTTTAATATGAATAATTTCACATAAGTAATAATACAATACTATAATACAAATTTTTAAAAAATGCACTTCTGTATGAATTTTTTCCATTACGATGAAAAACTTCTGCGGAAAAATATAAAAACTCTTAAATGTAAATTTAGTTTCACTTTCTCTTTCTTTTTGCTGTACTGTACTTTTTAAACAGTGAAAATATGCATTTTTTTTCCTAGTGCTGTAAAACTTCTTTAGATACCGTATTTAATCATCATTGCCATGAAAAAATCAAGAAAATCTTTGAGCTTGGAAACCAATGTGGATATTTTACGTCGACTGGAACCGATTAATTTTTTTCCCATAAACCCCCATTATAAATATGTATTCTGTATATGATATTCTTGCTTAATGATGAGTTTTGGAGGACCATAAGTGGGGTAAAGGTGTATTAGAAAATACAGTAATTAAAATTTGTTAAAAAGAATAAAAAATATAAACGTCACTTAGGAGCGCTCCTAAGTGATGTTTATATTTATTGTTCTTTTTAACAAATTTTAATTATTGTATTTTCTAATATTTATTTATAAGGTTACGTATATTATTTTGAAGAAATACAGACATCAATTTGTAGTATATATATATACATATAAGGTAATCCATTACAAGCCAATAGCCTACACCAAAGTTATCATCCAAAACAGCCATTTAAGCTGAAAAACTCAAAAATATAAATATAAAAATTTACATATAAAATTAATTGCTATAATTACTGTGCAGTTAGATGTTAATGAAAACTAAAATTCATCTTTTGAAAGCTTAAAATTAAAATATAAACAAACGTCCATAACCTAATAAAATTTTGCAACTCTTGATTTAGAATTTCAGCTTTCTTATAAGATAATATTCATCTGCACTAGTAATCTTAGCATACTTTATAGTGCTTTGTAATCTAGTTATTTTCCTGATTCCAGTGAATTATACTTTTCTGAAAATAAACTTTTTTGCAACAATAGCATTTGTACTAGGAAACAATTCACAAAGGCTCACCTCTTTCAGTTCCAATACTTGCCATTTGCTTTGAATTAATCCACATTATTATAAACTTTCATTTGTTTTGTGATGTTACAATGTACATTGCTCAATTTGAAAATCCCTTTTTGCTAAGTATTCACTTTTTAATTTGCCAATTTTTTAAAAATAATGTAGATCATTGATTTCATAGACAGCACTCACTTGTAAATGAAGATGGTCATTCCACTTCAAATAAAAACAAAAAAAAGACAAAACAAGATGGTAATAATAATATGAATAATAGTAGTAGTAGTAATTAATTCCAAGAACTTCTGTTTTAAATCGTAAGAATTTGCATAATATTAGTTTTTTTAAAGATAAATTTTAAGTCATCACAAAGACTGAACTTGATCTAATTAGATAACACTCTAGTTATAAAAAAATTTGTGTGTGTAATGGATAATTTGCAAGAAAAAATATTTCATTAGTGGCAATAAACCTTGATATTGCAAGGCAACAAGAAAAATTTCTGGGTTTAAACCTCCAAAAGATGACTCAAAATCTGCAATATTTCAGGTAAATTTAACATATATTGAACCAATTATTAACAATTAACTATCTCACACATCTTTTCTAAGATAATTTTGAATTTACAAAAGCTTTTTCTTTAAAAAAATATTTTTAAATCATTAAAACCAATCAAAATGACTGCCATGCAACCATATGACCAAGTGGTTGGTACCAAAATCTATTCTACCATATTGACAGCTTTATCTCATGAAAAAACACATACCACCATCCCCAAGAACAATTTCCATGTCAGTAATAGTAAAGATATTTTAAGCCCATTAACGAATAAGCCAATTTGAAGTTTCAGGACAACTAATGCAAACAACATTTAAAACCTAGACTTAAAAACACACGATTGTAAACCCCCTCCTCATGTGTGGATGCCTGACATGCTGACAACAAGTTATCAAAATTTATTATTACCATGCTACAGGAGACATTTTGGATCATTTAAGACATTTTCCCTTCAAATCTATCATTACAGTCTTGCATTGGTGGTCGAGAGGTCAGTGCAACTGCCTTGCACTTGCAGGCAGTTGCCCGGGTTGTGGGTTCGCATCCTGGCCGATGCTATGACACTTAAAAAAAATCTATCATTACATCAGCTACAAATTCCAACTGCTCTCTATATGATATAAACCCCAATCTCTGGAACTCGACTAGCTCAAGTGCCTACACACATGAACTCATAGCTCCAGCATCACATCAAGGTAAATTCTTTAATAAATATTGCACCATTTGAGAGCAACACACTACACCTACCTTATCAACCCACTGATCCAAAGAAGTTTACAATATCATTTCACCAACTTACTTCAAATGAACTTTAAATGTCCAGCACTTGAACAATAAGATTTAGCCTTGACAACTATAGTGATCACCACATAATAAATACAATTTATGTACAGCTATATAACAATGGAATATTAACTCCACCCACCCAGCCACCCTAAATGTATTAACAAAGATCATCATGTGCTTATATGTATTTATCTCAATGCTTTTGTAAAATTTATGTAAACCTAATTTGAAATATGCATCTTGTTATGCAACAATTATTACTCCTCCAACTGTTGTAAATCACCTTTTTTATCATAAGCAAAATTGTAAATCTTCATTGCATATGTAATCTCATGTATCAAATTATATCTAAAAAGTCATGTTTTTTACATGTAACTTATGTAGCACATGAAAAATAAGATAGCCATGAAAACTATAATCCTTCCCACCAAAGAGACCCAATTTATACACAATCATATATTAACTTAACGCCAACTCCAAACCCACATGCCATATATGTTTTCCCTCATACTATCATGTGCTTCCATGTATTTTTCTCAACATTCTATTTAAAAATTCTATATAAATCTAATATGACATATATACTTTGTTATATAATGATTATTCTTTTTTTAATTAATGTACATTATGTTTTTTTCCTATCACATGAAAAATTGTAAATCTTTATTAGATATGTAATATCATATATTAACTTGTATCTAAGACCTTATGTTTCCATATTTACTTTTGAATAATAATAATAATAATAATAATAATAGTAGTAGTAGTAGTAGTAGTAATAGTAGTAGTGGTAGTAGTAGTAGTAATAGTAGTAGTAGTAATAGTAGTAGTAGTAGTAGTAGTAGTAGTAGTAGTAGTAGTAGTAGTAGTAGTAGTAGTAGTAGTAGTAGTAGTAGTAGTAATAATAATAATAATAATAATAATAATAATAATAATAATAATAATAATAATAATAATAATAATAATAATAATAATAATAATAATAATAATAATAATAATAATAATAATAATAATAATAATAATAATAATAATAATAATAATAATAATAATAATAATAATAATAATTAATTTATTAAACATATAATCTCCTTGTGATAGAAAATCATGCATGGAGCTTAACAAAAGTACATGTGCAAATAAAATAAAACATTAATATACAATAAAATAATTAAATAGAAATAAAAAGTTTTTCATTATCATCAATTATAATCCAGTCCATAATGAATTTTCTCAATGTTTTCCTTGATAGATCATTAACATTAAATCCAATGTTCCTTATAAAAATATTATAAAATCTTGAACCAAGATAACATTTCTGATACCTACAATGAGTTTTAAAATATGCTGGTTCAAATAATAAATCAAAATCATTTGATCTAGTTATCATTATTGATGAAGAATTATTTTTATTCATTTCTTTATATTTAATATAATAGCACAAAATATTCACTAAAAATAATTGATGAATAGTTAAAACTCCAGCACACTTATACAATTCAAATCTTGACAAGTCCAAAGGTTTAAACAAAATAATTCTTAATGTAAAATTTTGTAGTGTTTGTAAAGAGTTCAAAAAATATGCTGCAGTGCCACCCCATAAAGTTATACCATAACAAAGTCTGCTTAAGAAAATTTGCTTATATATACTTAATAGGATATATTTATTTAAACAATCTCTTAATTTATAAAAAAGAAAATTAAGTTTTCTTAATTTTACTTGAAGCCAAAAAATATGTTTATCCCAATGTAAATACTCATCCAAAACCAAGCCAAGGTAAGAAATTGTTGAAGTCCTGGTAATTTTCTGACAAGAGGTTTGATTCACATAAGGTAATTGAATTAACAAGTCTTTTGCTGGAATATTTTTAAGAGAATATATTATGTAATTACACTTATTAATATTTAGCAGTAATCTATTATTGTTCATCTATCATGTAATTTTAAATAAATCTTCATTCACAAGTTTCTCAAGTAAACTATATGAAACTGATGAATTAACTAAAGCAGTATCATCTGCAAAACAAAAAATGTTAGAATGAAGAAAAAGATCAAGCAGATTGTTAATATAAACAGTAAATAACAATGGACCCAGGACTGAACCTTGAGGAACCTCATATCTAATTATTTCAGAATTGCTCAAGAAATTATTAATTTTAATAATAATAATAATAATAATAATAATAATAATAATAATAATAATAATAATAATAATAATAATAATAATAATAATAATAATAATAATAATAATAATAATAATAATAATAATAATAATAATAATAATAATAATAATAATAATAATAATAATAATAATAATAATAATAATAATAATAATAATAATAATAATAATAATAATAATAATAATAATAATAATAATAATAATAATAATAATAATAATAATAATAATAATAATAATAATAATAATAATAATAAAAAAAAATCAGGTCCTCAAATCTCACCTTTCAATGTATTATTGTTTATTACATATATCAATTCCCTCATCAAAAAAATAGCAAAAGATTCCAGGTATATTTGTATGAGCAATAAACACTACTGTCTCATGCATAGCATATATTGCTGATATTAACTGTATTTTTTACATCAAAGGAACAAATTCCTACACTACTTAACAATTTATAATAATATACACAAAAATATAAACTTAAATTTAACACAAATGAGATTTTAGCATGGGTAATTTACACTGGTCAGTTTCTTACTCAGTTTTTTTTTTTTATGAAAAACTTTCCTCTTTTCTGAGCTTCCATTTCTATTTAAGCTTTACTAGTATGAGAATGAAGATTCAAAAAAAGCTCAAAAAAGAAATAGAAAAACTTTTTAGTTCTCTCTTCAATTTTCATCTATCACTATATTCAAAAGTGTCACTCTTTAATCACTTAATTACAACAAAAATTTCTTACTATCTATCAATTATACAATTTACAAAATCATTTATAAGATACCTAAATTCACTTTGTATAAAGTTTCTATGGAAGACAAAGACAGTAGCCATCCCTATAAAATGTTTAAATTTACCTCCAGACCTGAATAGCTTAAGACTTCATTCCATTAACATCTTTAATATTTTAAAGACAATAAACCTTTTAATACAAATGATTAAACAACACACACTAAAAATAACTACTACAGATGGACTACTTCCAATGACTAATTTTTTATTATCAATATTTAATTCTATGCCAAATATCAAAGATAAAATTGATACAATACTACAACAAAAGCATACATATTGGAATATTTTTAAATTAATTCCCATTAACCCCTCAATAATACTAATTATTCTATACTAAAAATAAATAAACTTTTACACAAATTTAAAAACTGGTCCCTTGAGTCAAAGTATTTTGATTTTCTTTTAAAAATTAATTTGATGGCTCTTACAACTTTCTATTTTCTTAATAATACAAAAGATTCTGCTCTAATGTTGATTCCATGTCAAATGTGTCACAAGGGAGGATGAAATACAATTTCATTTTCTATATGTATACTCTGAGTCTTCAAGCAATAAACATATTAATTACTAATAAATTCAAAATAACTCTACATCATTTAATAACATAAATTCATTCTCTAAAAATTCTTCCCCAAATATACCTGCTGTAACATATAGTTTGTATGCACTATGGTCCACAAGATTCACATTTATATATGAAAACAATACAAGATAGCACATCCTAATACAGTTTTAAACAAATTAGAGCAACTGAAATTGAGAGATAAATAAATTGTTTCTCCAGATATATTTGCAGCTACATGGTCCCTAATAAACAATGTTCAAGTCTCTAGCCATTATGATAAATCAAAAATAACAATGCAAATAATGATATACTCCTATAATTTATATAAAATTTATATACTATATATTAGAAATCATTGTATATATATAATTTTGTTCCAAATTTTTTTATATATTTTTGTAATTATCATTTTATCTTTTCCTTTATCACTGTAATTCTTATTATAATTGTTGATTTGTTCTCTTATTATAATACTTAATATGTGACATTGTATATATGTAAACATTACGATTTGTAATCTATTATGTTTTTTAATAAAGTTTCTTTGAAAACTAATAATAATAGTAGTAATAATAACAACAACAGTAGTAGTAGTAGAAGTAGTAGTAGTAGTAGTAGCAGCAGTAGTAATAGCAGCAGTAGTAGTAGCAGAAGTAGCAGCAGTAGTAGCAGTAGCAGCAGCAGCAGCATCAGCAGCAGTAGTAGTTATAGTAGTAGTAGCAGCAGCAACAGTAGTAGTAGTAGTAGTAATAGTAGTAATATACTGGTGATGAGTTTTGTGATGACCATACAAACCATCACATCCACTATACAACATGATTATTTATTTCTTTTATTTGATATTTTGCAATAATACCTTTTAACTTTTTTTTGCAGAAAACATTACTTTTTGAACTAGTTTAACACCATATCTGATTGTATTTCTCCAATGTATTTTGTTCTTTGCCATCTATGTCTTCCTAATGAAAACACTTAACATGGCATTACTTTAAAATGTTTTTAAGCTAATCTTTTATAATATAAATGGGATTTACTTCTTCCATAAAACCCATGCTCAAGTTTATTATGAAACACTCTTTTCTTACATTATTTATTCATTTTGCATGTCTAATCCGATGAAGATGTGATATTACAATAATAGTCTCTATAGTATCACATTCAACAAATTGAAAATATATTGACTAGTGTTATGATCTTGCCATTATATTTTTTAAAATTTTATAAAACATTGTTCTCTTTTTACAAATGAACAATTTACACAGACAACACAGGTTAGTAATTATAGAACATTTTGAATAGTAGTATTCTTCACTCTTCTTCAGATATTGCTAGTCTGACAAGTGACAATATTAGACGGAATAGCTCAGTTTGTTAGAGTATTTGCCTTAAAACTTAATATTCAAGAATCTAAAGGTGTAAGTTCAATTTATATGCTAATATTATCACTGGTCAGGCCAGCAATACCTGACAAATAGGATGAATAATATTAATCAAAACATTGTATAATTACTAACTTGTGTTGTCTATTTGTATGATGTTATTATCCTTTTCTTTTATATTATGACAATAGGTGTTGAAATCACAATTCCTTACAATAAATTACATATAACAACTATATAGACTGCTAATATAGATGCAACAATTACTTCCTTAACTTTTTAAAAACAGCAGCTGTACTTGGGAGTCTATGCTTTATCTAGGCACTGAACCTTACTTTTCCATTTAAAAAGTTTGTCATCATATTTTAATTAGTTTACATTCTTATACTGATAACAACCAAAAATTGCTCAAAAGTTTTTTCCATCACAAGCTGATAAAGAATTGAGTTTTTTTATTATTAATTATTAAAACAAAGTCTTTATATGTTGCATTCAAAACATTAATTAGATTATGTAGATTATCTTTTGAACCAAAAAATTAGCACAATAATCAGCATACTATAAATCCAGAATCCATGAAATTGGAGTTCTTGTTTCACTTTTAATAAATTTAAAAACCCATTATTCAAGCTGCATTTGTCTTGATTCCTGTTTCATTAAGCTGTCTATAAACAGTTTCAAAAGACCATTGTCATAAAAATCAAAAACAGTATTGGAGCAAATACACAGTTGTGCTTAAATCAGTTTTGATTTCAAATGCCTCAAAATTTTGATCTATAGTAATATTTTTTCACATTCAACCATATAGAAATGCCATAGAGCAGTTCAATTAATTGAGTCAATACTTTGATCAAATCTATGAAAGAATATACAATCATTTTTTTGTTATTGCCACTTTATTTGATGTCAACAAAAATATGTCTAAATTACTTTTTGATTCTCTAAAATCATGTCAAATATTTATTAACTGTTTATCTATGACTTGAAGTAACCCAATTAATAAAATCTTTTAAAGTACCTTTGCTGTATTGGATAAAAATAATATTCCATGATAATTTCTGAAATCTTGTCTATTCCATTTGCTTTTAAAAATTAGAGCAATAGAAGCATTCTTAAGATCACATGACACAACTTCATGAGTCGATATATTCATAAAAAATTCTAATATTTTTTAAACTAATTAAAAACAATTCTTCTAGTTTTATATCATTATTCAAAAGATGACCAAAATGCTTCTTTTTTCTGTTCAAAATATTATATCATCATATAAGAAACATTTCTTCATTTATTACAATTATGAAATTATCTCTCAAATGTATATGTTACTTTCAGTATATCAACAAAAGTTCTATAATAGTTATAAACCCACACGTTTGTATTCTATTTGCAGTTTTAATTTACCAGCCATTTTAGTCCTTCTTGTCTATCATTGAATTTGTGTCTTTAAATATTTATATTCACTATGAAATTCCATGCATAATTTATTATTCTATCAAGTAAAATATGCCACAACTTTTCTTTTAATCAAGTTACTAATATTAAAATCATTGTCAGAAAACCAGTCATGATTCTTATTTTTAATTAATTCAAAAATAGATTTACTTGTATTCATACTAAAGTCTTTAAGAGAATTCCATGCCTTAATAATATGACAATCCTGAAAATTAAAGTGAGCAATTTTAGCATTTATTAACTGTTCAAATTAAGCACAAATAGTAGCTAATTCTAAATGGTCGACATTATTTTTTGTGTATATGACTGGAATAAAATTTATTTTTAATGCAACTATTATTTTAATCCTGAAACATAGTAATCTTTGATTGTTCCAACAACATATCATTGGAAGCACTCATGTTATAAGAATTCTTGTTTTCTTAACATAACTATAATGGAATCTATTAAAGCCACCATTTTGAACATGGATACATCCACTTTTATATAATAGTTTTTTCCCCAAGCAGAGTGTTTTGAAAATGAATCCATGTGTTATGCAAAAATCCAATAATAGCTAACCACTTGACCATTATTTCCAACAATTTTTAGATAAAGCTTATTATTTGTACCAACATGTACATTACAGTCTCCAATAAGAAAATTTTGTTTTTTAATGGTGTTGCTGGCAGAATGCTATTTAACAAAAAATTAAAACCTTTCTCTGATTGCTGGTCATTTTAAAACTCAGAGATAATTATCTTAAATATAAGTATAATTAACTATAAGTTCATCAGCCTTATAAACAAGTATAACTCATTCATCATCATGAATGATCAACAATAAAAGTAAATCAACAATCAATCTGATAACTGGATTTGAAATGGGTCAACTATAAACCAGGCTAACTATTTAGGCCTTGCCAGCTTGAGGCAATTTTTTAAATATAATTTGGATTCATGAACTAACAATAAAAACAATAATGTTGGGATATTAAAACATACAGACCATCATCAATGCTCTGACCACTTAGTACCATTATATGTACTGGCCAACTATAAACTTAATTTCTAATAGAAACTAAACTAAGAAAATATAGTGCATGAACTTTAAGGAATATTCTCTTTGCACCAATTCAGGTTGATCATCATCAACTGGATGCTCACACACTAATATACACTCCTTTCATATAATAGACCATTATGCATGAATCTAGCTCAGAGAACACAAAGAGATGATGCAACACATAATATCCTAAAACTATTTAGAATTAAGTTCATGGGAATAATTTTAACAATGGAATATAAGTTTATTAATAGCAATAAAAAATAACATTAAGGTCTGCTGAATATGCTATACTCATAAATTCAACTTTCTGATTTTGAGTAATATACAATTAAAAATAATGAGTTTATATAAATCACACATTTATATTTTCACACAAATGTGTGATATCATATAAAATGAACATATATGAGTTGTCATTTAATAATAAAAAATGATTAAATTTTACATATGGATGCATCTACATGATATACATTGATAGATGCACACAGACATGTGGCATAATAATTTCTGAACATATTTGAATTGCAATTAAATATTAATAATTTTTTTAAGTTATCACATTTGATATAAATACCTCATACATAATTTACATAAAACATATATATCATTGCACAGATATGCAGTATAATAATTTATTAACATATTTGAATTCATAACCTATAAATGAATTTCATTTTTTACAATAGATAATTACTGACTGATTTAACATGAGTCACGTGTGCATAGAAATGTATGTGCACACTAACATTTATATCATGATATTTTAATTTTTCAAAATAATATTATTAAAAAATATATTTTCAGAATCACTTTCATGTTGAAAACATACATAAATTTCCTTCATTATCTTTAATGATAAGTTTTTCTTTTTTCTTTCTTTATCAAAAAAATAATATCAATCTTTGACAAGTTACTGTTGATTAATTATAAACATTTAACAAAATACCCCAGCAAGTTTCTTTGTTTTCTAATTTAGAAATCACTTTTGGAAATGAATAATTTTTTTACTTTTAGATTTTTCATTTCAAGTAAAAATTATTTCCTTGTTTTACTTTTAAATATCATTTTCACTAAAAAAAAATATTTAAAATGTTGTTCTCAATATATATGTATCTATCACTACTCATCAACTATGCTTCACATATATACATTTATTTGTGCTTCTCTGCATATAGATAAATCAGCATATATATATATTACTTCTTCAGCAAGCTGAGGGATTCTCTTGGTAAGATTGTCTTTGGTGAGACTGTTTTATAATCATCAGGAATGGTGTAGTCAGGTAACTTTTGGCCTGCAGTGATCTCCTCAGTTTAGGATTGGGTAGACTTTGGGTAGGCAGTCATCTTCATCCACATTGGTGCAGGCTAATGAACAGAGAAAAGTTGTATTTTTTACTTCCATGTGAATCAAAACTCCTCCATAGTGAACAACAGCTGCTGCTTGATCCATTGTTCTTGTCATCAGTTATATCTTCATGGTAGCTTCTGTAAAACTTTAGGAAGCTAACTACCTCTAATCTTTTTATCAACCTTTTTGGATAATTAGTATCGGGTGAAAAAATACATTCTAAAAATGTTTTCCTATCGTGATCAGTTTTTATCTTTCCAATCTTTTCAATTCACTTCAATCCTTTTAAAAGAAACTTTGGAAATTTATCAAAGTATGATCTACAAGCTTTACAAAAAAAAGAGATTTCTAAAATGGATAGTAGAAATTTTATAATTATCAGTAGATCTATTTTAACATAAAACATGTTTGTTTTCATTTCAAAATCAGAAATTAATAAAATATTAATTAGATCTCCTTTTAAATGTTTACTTCATAATAAAATTTTATTTAAATCCAAAATTAATTAATCCCTTATTATTATTCCAGGGTTTGACTATGTTTATTTCTACTTTTCCTTTCAACTTTATATGTATTTGTGCACACACATTACTATGTTCTAGTATGCCATGAAACCCATATGGTTACAATATATTCTAAAAAGTTGATATGTAAGAATACTTTTGTTAAAATTTTATGATGGAGTAAAGGTATTGGATAAAAGTAGATGCTAAATAATATGACATCCATGCTAGAGAAATGGAGATGAATAAAAACTGATATAGTTATTTTGTAGAAATTAAAGATTAAATAAAGCATATTAATTTATTATATTTATATTTAATTTTTATTAAAACACATTTTATGCTTACTGTAAACAGCCTTCCTTATCATTTATATCTGTTTTGGATACAAAGATATATCTGAGTTTAAAATTTTATTTTAATATTTAAAGAGGTTATCTGAGAAAATATCCTATTATTATTATTATTATCATCATCATCTTTCAAAGGACTTTATTCAATGACTTAAAAAAAGTTACACAATTTTTGTACACATTATTTTTGATTATTATACACATGGACAATTGTTTGTAAAACTGGCAGAGACACAAAAATTCACATATATACAGTTAGTTGTTTTAAATCTTGATCAAAGTTCAAAAGTTCACTATCATATAATGTTTTTTCAATGATGGCAAGTGGTATTTTTTTCATTTGACATTTCTAAATCTTTTGTGATTTTTTATAAGTTTGAAGGTAACTGCAGTAGAGACCAGGTGTCAATGAATGTTGTGTGATTTGTTTATCTCTTTCATGTATACTATCCAATTTATTTTTGAATGTGTTGTGGTGCCTTCTTGGATTATTATTATACATGAATTTACACCTTGTACACCATAAGGCATAGAGAATGAATATACTGATTATTATTATTATTATTATTTATAAACAAAGCAAAACTCTCCATACATTATTGCCACCCTGTGCCAACCAGAGTAATCAATGAATTCTAGAAGGCTTGTGCATAAAATCCCTATCTAATGCCTACTCATCCAATATCCCCAGACTAGTTTCTGGCTTGTGGCCATCATCAGTGAGGAGCTTTGGATCTGAGAGCACTGCATCTAGATCTTAGGATTTTATGCACAAGCCTTCTGGCATTCATTGATTACTCTGGTTAGCACAGGGTGGCAATACTGTATGGAGAGTTTTGCTTTGTTTATAAACAAATATATGCTAGTATAAGAAATAGTGATCATGTGATATTATTATTATTATTATTACTTTTAATGTAAATAAAATATTTTTATTTATTTAACTTAACTTGCCTCTTGTATTTTATTTATTTATATCTTCACACTATATGATAAAACTTTATGGTCACATCAATTTTTGTATGTATTTTATATTTGTTAAATTCAAGAACTTTATAGATTAATTATTTATTTCATATAAGTTAGTAATTTAAATCCATACTTTATAAACATATAAATATTTTCATTATCCAAAATAGTCAGGTGCAATAAAATGTCATTTGATATCCATTTATAGGTTAGTTAATGGCTTTATTTATCTACAGTTATAATTTAACTTGTCCAATATGTGAATTTGTTATTTATTAGTAATATTTGAAATCCTGAGAATTATCTTTTATTTGATCAGGTATAATTTGCCCAACATTGTACTTATTATTTTGATGACTTACCTTTCATATTGTTATAAATTTGGCATTTCCTGATGTGTTTGGCTCCATACTTAATTCTGTTTTTACACAAACTTTTTTTAAACAATTTTGATTTAATATGATTTTTTTTAAAATTCTTTTTGTACACAATTGAAATAACAAAAACAATCAAAAAACTAAGAAAAAAAATTATGTGTATTATTATTATCTTATTTGATTAAAAAAAAAATGTTTTCATCTTTTTATTTCCTTTATTTTTCAAAATATTCCCTTTCTTAGCAATATTTCTGCATATGGGAAAATTTGCTTGTTTGCATTTTAAAAGTTTTTAATGCTTTGTTTTGTAAAATGAAGTATCTTGATGCTGTTGATGTTTTCTTTGCATTTTGACTTTAGGATTTTTAAAAAAAAGCACCTTGTTTGTGTTAATGTTAAAAAAAATTAATAAAAATTAAAGCAAAATTCAATTTATTATTTTTTTCAAAATTTACTAGATGATAAGTATGCATTGCATGCATATTTTCAAATCAATGTTTTGTTAATTAAATCTGAAATATTTTTGGTAGTTCTCATACAATGTTAAATTATCCACTTACAAAAAAGAAGATGAAAGAGATTTCTTTGGATGCTAAAATTCAAATTTTAGATCATCTTGCAACCAGAGAAAAAGAAACAGCTGTAGAAGAGCATTTTGGGGTGTAATTTGGTTAACCAAGATTGGCAGTGGTTTTTTTTAATTATGCAATGTGAGATTTCAGGCCACTGACATGAATAATTCTTGTCCTTCTATATAAATAATGAATAAGTAGTTTTTGTTTATCTATTTTTTTGATCTACATTTGTTTTTGTTTTTTCATTTTTATAGTTAATACAAAAAAATATTAGGAAATAATGTGAAAATATAAATAATTTTGGCAGAAATTCTTTTTTTAAATAACTAATAATAAAAAATAATAATAATAAAACTGGACATATTAAATACGATTGCTTCTTTTCAGCCATTTTGTTTTAAAATTTATTGTATGCCCCAGAAACTGTATAATTAAAAAAAACATTGTTAAGCTTGGTTGACTGGATTATACACAAGTACCCATTTTGATTTACATGATATTCTGCCCAATTTTTATGGTCATTAATTCTTTACATTTTTTTGTTTTTCAAATGACCTTTACATTCCTATAATTCATTTCTATTTATGTGCAATGTTTATGAAATAAAATTTGATAGCACACAAAAAAGATAAGATTCTAACAAGATTTTTATAAAATTTATTTCATTATTTTCATTGATTTTTTAGGGCTGGAATAAATCTTCTAATTTTTTTATATATACAATGTAGTTTTTTTACATGATTTTTTTTACACATAATTTTCAGGAACCAATCTATTATGTAAAAACAGAATAAAGTATATTTATTTATTTTATATTCTTAAAATTACACATCAAAGTATATTGGTTTGATCTAATTAATTTTGACATCCAGTATAATTTATATAAATTATAATGCATAATCTAGTTCCTTTTAAAATTTTATTGTTCTTATTATAATGTGACCTTCAACATGATGATGATTTTTTAATAACAATCTTTCTGATAATATATATTTATATGCAATATTTTGAAAAATTTTAATTTTCAAAATTCATAAGGTAATTTAAAATTTAATAAAACATAAACCTCAAGCATTTTTGTAAAAAATAATATTAGCTAATAATCTTATTTATAATACTATTAAATCGTGCTTTCACACTTCTAACGTAAAGCTATAACAACAAATTGAAAATTAAATTAAATGGCTGAGCGCTTTCAAGAAGATGTACTTCTCATATTCATAGCCAGCCATTTAATTTAATTTTCAATTTGTTGTTATAGCTTTACGTTAGAAGTGTGAAAGCATGATTTAATAGTATTATATTGGACAAACGTAAAGTATAAATGTACAGGTTATTACTTAATTATGCAAATCTTGTAGAATGATGTTTTACTTTAAAGAAATTGTGGAAGTACTGATATCTTGGAGCAAGTGTTTGGTAACCATAACGTTTTGTACAACTTTACTAGTCCTTATTTATTTAGATTTTATATTTGGTTGAACTAATATTTTGTTGTTATTTAATTACAATGGATGGTGGTAATATGAATTTACCAAGCGAGTGGAAGTGAAAATTAAAATTTAGTGAGACACATTAAGGAGATTATAATGCTAGATTAGATGATAAATTTCATAAATTTAAAGCTGATTATATTGCATGTTTAGATGCTAAATATGAAAAATTAATTATGATACTATAAATGGATAGTTTGGAAACTGATTCAAATGCTAAGTTTAATGAATTGAAAATTGATTCAAATGATGAATTTAGAAAATTTAATATTGAATTGGATGAATCAAAAGTTGAATCTGAAACTAATTCTGAAAGGTTAGAAGATTGATGAATCTCAAATTAGGATTGAATTTTAAAATAATTGTGATGCTAAATTGAATGAGTTACAGATTGAGGTTGAAAATTTGCAAACTGAATATAAGAAGATTAGTAAAGAGAAATATAAAAGGGAAATGCAAATGTAGAACTCCTAGTTGTTAAAATTGAATTTGAACAATCTATGGAAAGTAGTAAAGACAGTAGTAATTATACAAAGGATGATTCTTTGAATGATAATAAGGAAGATGAAGTCTATGTAGTTAAGGTATTTAATAATAAAGCTGATAAAGTCAGTAAGTATTTAATCGATATACAACAGCTAATTTTGAATCATTTATAAAAGATGATTATCCTCAAATATTTATGAGCTATCAAAAGGACGTAGCTATACGTTAAATTAATTCAGGACAAGAAACATATTTTGAATTTAATGAAAGAAATAAGAATTAGAAGAAAATAAGTCTGCATACTTTATTGTGTGATATTTTAAGGCATTATAAACTTATTATAGATTAAAAAGCTTATTATATTAGAAAATATGATAGGGGAAAATACCTGAAGCGTAGTGAAAAAGTTCTTCCATTTCAAGTAACGATGTTAGAACTCATGTTGCTTGTTTGGTATACAGTTGTAATAAATTAGGAATTGGGTCATCTTATAAAGATATCTATAATTTTGATTTTAATGATATCGAATATTTGTAGAGGTATAATTAACGATATAAGATGATAACGCGAAACATAAATAATTACCAGTTTGATAATAGTGATTATATTAATAATTTCCTTTGATATAAAGATTTCATACTTATATGGAATAAAAAGATTAAACATGATTTATAATATTTTAATACTATAGCTGATTTATTTTATAAATATTCGATCAGATTAAAAGTGCATAAATTAAATAGATATGATTTTTATAAAGTATTTATTTTAATGATAGTTTGTTTAAAACCCCTTTTCCCCCCCCCCCCCCCCCTCCTTTTTTTTTAAAAAATTTTTAATTTTGATTGTTTTTAAGTTTGGGGAGGTTTTAAAAAAAAAAAAAAAAAAAAAAAAAAAAAAGAATTGGAAAAAAAAAAAAAAAAAAAAAAAAGAGATTATTTATACAATTAAATTATTACGTTTTATCAATTTCATAAGTTCTGAAAATATTACTTCACTGTAAACAAGATTTCGCGTTGTTGATTTAGAAATAATAAGCAATGAGTTAAATGTGAAGATGTTTAAAAACTTCACTCTTAAGTCAAAATGCTTCAGACTGACTTATATAGAAATTTAAGTAAAGAAGATGATGGAATTACCTTTTTCTTATGAAATCTCTGTCTTGGGTTGCGATTTGAGAGCTATCTATACAGATATAATTACATCTGATTGGCTGTTATATAAGCATTCTAAATGCACATGTGAGAAGGTTTCAGCCTTTCACTTTAATTAAATTATTAGTAGAAAGAAAGGGCTGATGTCAGGATCAACAACTAAGATTTTATTACGAATCAAATAACAGTTATTATTTGGTCTTCATTTTATAGAAGGAATACTTATACAAATGTATTTAAGTTAGTTAATCCATTTGTAAACAAATTTATTTAAGTTATCTAGTTTATATTTACTTATATAGTGAATAAATTTAATAGGTATGCTAGTATTTATTACTTTTATTTGAGATTGATAAGTCAATTGAAACTCCTAGGTTAGAGACCCACCGAAACACAAGTTTAAACAATTTTATAATCTGTATGAGGGACCCATTTCAAATAAGAAAAAAGATTGGAGAGAATGTAATTCTATTAGAGATTCCAGATGGAATATGAGATACCTATAATACACAAAGTTTAAAACCCATAGCATATCACGAATAAAAAATATTTATATTATTTTTTAATAAATAAATTATATAATTTTAACATAACCATAATATTTATTTCATTGCTAAAATTCAGCCATGGGAATAATTACATTAATTTATGATGGAAATAAATTTAAAATGTGCTAGTAGATATTTTTATAGATAAATATAAAGTTTATATATATGTAGATGATCAATATTTTATTTAAATAAAAGTTATATGTGTGTAACTATTTATGGTCTTTCTCTAAAGGGTAAGTGCATTGTAGTGCATGCTTTTGCTACTAGTTTCTTTTTGATCCTCCCCCCCCCCACATTAGTCTGCCAACCATCATCATTCAATGAAGTCATAGTGCCATGTAGTAAATGTTTTTTAAGCATATCTTGCTTATTTGTTGACTTTTGTAATGTCTGTAATGTTGGAACAACATGAAATTTTGATTTCTGTTAAAAAGAATAACAGGGAGAATAGTTGTAATACTTGAAACAGCTTACAAGCAAGCTGTTGTGGGTAAAATACAAATTTATCAGTGGTTTAATGGAAGTGTTAAGTGTGGTGAATGAAGTGCAATGGTAAGATGCTGCTGATTCTTTTTTGATACAAACAACATTGTTCACTCAGAATTCATTTGTATGATTGAGTGTTTTACTAACAAGTACTCAAATGTTGTTATGATGCAGTAAAATGTCAGAATCTGTGGCAAGGTGGAGAGTGCAAGCTTCATCATGACAATGTGCCAGCATACAAAATCTTGAGAGTGAAACAATTTTTAATTAAAAACAGCATGAACCAACTTATCTATCAATCATATTCAACTGCTCTCACTCCATGTCAATTTATTTTATTCCCTCAAATGATAAAATACCTCAAAATAAGTCTTGCAAACTTGGAAATAATCGAGAATAAAATGACAGAAACATTAAAAGGCATCATTTTGCAAGAGTATCAGGACTACTTCAAAAAATAGAAACACATTTATATCAGTGCATTGCATCAAATGAAGCATAATTTGAAGAAGATTCAATTTGTAACATCTAAAAATAAATACACAATTTTTATTACAAAATTCTGGATTTTTAGGACCCCTCTTGTAAATATTTTTTACATGTCATAGACTTGTTTAAGTAACTAATTTAATTTTAATTATACAATCCACATATGATTAAGTATAAATTAATATGAAATATTGTTAATAAAACAAGACACAAAGTTGTGTAACTTGCTTTTAAGCTTGTACTAAAATGTTCACTAGATGGAGCTTACCACTAACTCCGAAACAAGCTTTAATTATTAAAAAAAAATCAAGTTTTCAAATTGATAGTAATGTATTAATAAGTGTTGATGCTTGGTTTGGAGTTTTAGATCTAGTGTCTGAATTCTTAACTTCTCACTGAGGTGAGCCATAAGCCCGAAAACAATTGGTCTGGAAATGAGGATTTTCTGGTAGAGGTTTTGAATTATTTCTCTTTCGGCATTTATAATTAAAGCTTGAGCCATAATCTTGAAACCAATTGGTCTGGGGATGAGGATTTTCTGGTAGAATTCACTTATAATTAAAGCTTGTTTTGGAGCTAGTGGTAAGTTCCATCTAGTGAACATAATACGAAATATATTTAATGAAGATTTCCCATTCATAATGAATTTGTTCTTAGATAAAGAATTAAGTATAATATTTAAAATAATGGTTAAGTATTTAGAAATTCCTATCTACTTTCAGTTAATAATAATTTGTAAATAATATGAATTTTAATAAGTTAAGAATTTTTTTCCCATGGTTGTAGGGTAAAGTTGATATACAAGAGTAATCTAAGCTTAATAATACTTACATTGTAAACAATTTTATTAGCTTATTCTAAATATAGGAATAAAATTGAATACCTTATGAAGTGACCAATAAAACTTTTAACATGTTTTTATCTGCAATAACTTTTGTATATAATAGCAAAATTTTAAATTTGTGGTAAAATGAGATTAAAAGTTAATATTTTTACTTCAAATACACAAACTATGTTAGATATTAATATAATTTAATACATTACAAATATATAATAATATAATTTAATACATTACAAATATATAAAATTTTATGTGTGTATGAATGATTTTATAATAGCAATGATAAATTAGTATTCATATTTAAATTATAAATACTTCAAAATGATTTTTAAAATAGTTAATATAATTTTAGTCCAAAATGAATGTGTGTATATATGCTTAATAATTCCTATTTTAAATATATAGCAACATTATTTTAAAACTCTAGTATAAAATTTTCACTTATTTTTTTTATCTATTAGTGAGATAGTTTATTATAATAAGTAGATAAAAGAAAATGATTTATTTTGATATGTATAACATATATTTGAATTTATGGAAATTGTATATTCATTTTTAAAAATATTTTTGTAATATTTTAAATTGCAAATATTATGTAACTTGAAATATTTTATTTGTAAAAAAATGTAATTTCTAAAAAAAAGAATATTCCAGCATGCAAATATGGTTGTATGGATCTTTAAACAATAGGAATCTGTCTCAAGAATAAAATGGATACAAACTGAGTAAAAAAAAATTTTAGTGCATCACTATGACAATTATGAATTAAATAATAATGTGAGAAATAAGATTCTATAAATATAACCAAACTTTATAAATAACTTACTTATTGTCATTTTTAAATAGGTATTTGATTTTAATAATATAGTAACAACTATTTTAAAAATGGAACATTTGCCCTACAAAGACCAATAATCTTCAAAATTGCCTTAAATTATCAATACCTTATTTGAGCATCATTTAAAAATAAGAATGCTATAAGTTAATACAAAAATGCTTTAAAAGTTAATTTTGTGAAAATGCTTAAAGGAAATGCCGCTATACTTTATTTTCATAATATAATTACTTCAAAGTATTGTTTTCACACCTGCATTAATGATGTTTTCTTGGAAAAGAAGAGGATTGCATCCCTAAAATTCTTTGAAAGGGCATCAAGGGAACTACTTCAACAGAAAACTATAGACTGATTAAAAATGTTAATTGGCCATTTAAACTTTTTTAATATATTTTGCAGTTGTTTAAGATTTAAATAAAATAAATAATCTTTATAGCATATTGCTATCATATAGATGTATTTAAAGTTGAGTGATGCTGTAAAAACAAGTATTTTAAAAGTTAAAATGTATATTTATATTGAAAAAGAAATTCATATAACACTAGTCAAGCATTGGTGGTCGAGTGGTCAGCGCAGCTGCCTTACAAGCAGTTGTCCTGGGTTTGCGGTTTTGCTTCTTGGCTGATGCTTTGACACATGAGAAAAAAAATTCATTTAACACTACAATACTTGTCAAATAACAAAATTTTACTAAACTTTTCCACAAGCCATGGTTTCATTTATTAACAAGTAGACCTTTTCAAGTGAAATTCAACTAAACGTACAAAATATATATACAAAACAAAATAGCCTTCCATCATTCACTTCAAAAACCAACTTCTTTTAACATCAAAGGTTGTCTTCATGAGATTGATGGTGATAGATAATATTTAATATTTATATTAGTATATGTGAATATTTGTTTTAAAATAAGATTGCTTAAAATTTTATTTTTTAATTAATATTTTGGATTATTTACCTATATAATACTATGTTTATTGATCTTTTAAATATTTTCTAGTCATCATGGTGATGAATTTTATTTGTTTTATTGTCATTTAGTAGAACAAAATTTCTATGGCTTATATATGTGCATATAAATTTACTGTTGTTTAAAGCCACACATATGTAGAATAATATATATATATTTTAAAAGGTTGGTGC
>JAQFVV010013203.1:0-204834 GCA_028023455.1 Epiperipatus broadwayi
TTTTCATTCTTTGGATAGGAAAGGAGTACCATGATCTGTTAATATGGTTCTAGGCTTTCCTATCCCAATGAATTGGAGGGTATCTAATACTTTGATGGTATGTCTAGTATTTGCTTGGGGTATTGGGTAAGCTGACACATATTTTGAAAAGAGATCATAAGCAACTAATAAATATTTCTTCTTATTGAATGGAGGCAGAGGTCCATAATAATCAGTTGCTAAGATCTCATTTGGTCATAACTGGAATAATAGATTTCATTGAAATAACATAACTTTGGTTTGCTGGCTTTGCTCGCAGGCGCACTAAACAATCTTGCAGTGATTTCAAGATGTCTTGATACATTTTTGGCCAGTAAAAACCAATTTTTAATCATATGTTCTATCTTATGAGCACCATAGTGTCCATATAGATTGTGTATATATTTCACAAGTGGGATTCTTATTGATTTGGGTATAACTACCCTTCACTCTTCAATATCCAAATTCGGTTTATAAAGTAAGACATTTTTCTCTAACTTATATCGGATAAGATCTTTTGGCACATGCAGAACTTTCTCCCCCTTTAATGCATTAATTATGGGATTTAAGTCAGGATCTTTTGACTGTGGGTCTTGTAAGTTTTCTAAATCGTTCTCTACATTTTTATTAATAATTAGATCGATGTTAGTAATGTAGGCATTATCTATTGACAGGCTACATTGTTCTGACCTACATGGGTTTTGACTGAGCACATCCGCTACAACATTCTTGGATCCTTTGCAATATTGAATGGTGTAATTGAATTCCTGCAATAACAAGCTCCACCGGATTAAACGACTGTTAGTCAAGTAGCTGTGATTCAGAAATTCGAGGCTTTTGTGATCCGTGACCACTATCACCTCTGATCCAAGAAGCATCTGTCAAAACTTTTGGAAGGCCCACATTATTGCTAGGGTCTCCTTGGTGACTGTATAGTTTAAATCTGGACCTTTCAAGAGGTGGCTGATGAAATAGAGGACACCAGGCTGACCATTCTCCTGGATCTGGGATAATGTTACCCCTAATCCAAAAACACTGCTGTCCGTTTGAACAATACGTTTGTTAAAATCAGGGAAGGCTAAAATGGTTTGCTCCAAGAACCCTGTTTTAATCTTTGCAAATGCCTCATCTTGTTCACTGGTCCAGTTCCACCTTTCATCCTTTCTAATGAGTTTTAGTAATGGTTCCATGTGGTCAGAGAACTTTCGATAAAAATGATTGTAGAAATTGCACAGTCCCAAGAATGATGTAATTTGTTTTCTACTCATGGGTTTTGGGAAGTTCTGTATGGCACTGATCTTATCAGGATGAGGTCTTATCCCATTGCATCCAATGATATATCCTAAGAAAACCACTTTGTTACATACCAACATGCTTTTCTTGAAATTGGTTTTAATTCCCTTCACCCAGCACTCTTTAAAAAATAATCTTAGATGTTGAAGGTGTTCTTCAATAGTGGTAGATGCAATAATTACATCATCCACATAAATTGTAATGATCTGTTTGACCTCAGGGGATAAGGTTTTATCCAAGCATCATATAAGGTCAACACCACTTGTTCAATCCAAAAGGCATCCTATTAAACTGATAGGTGAAACCCTCGTATTGGAAGGCAGTATATTGGCAATCATCAGGATGGAGTTCGATTTGCCAATTACTGGAAGTTAAGTCAAAGGTGGAGAATACCTTCTTATTTCCAAATTTCACGAACAATTCGTGGATGGGTGGTGGGATGTTCTTATCAGGAACTGTAATTTTGTTCAGTTGACGAACATCCAAACAAAATCTCATGGGCCCATCTTTTTTCTTCACAGTAACAATTGGATTACAATAAGGTGAAGAACATTTGGAAATAATTCCCCAATATAGCATCTTATTGATTTGTTTTGTTATCTCTTCACGATATCGGTATGGTATAGGATATGATTTGGATTGAAAGGGTTGGTCATGTATAAGATTTATTCTCTGCTCGAAACGCTTTATTATTCCTGGTATTTCTGAAAAAATAGGGCCAGATTCATTAATAACAGATCGTAATTTAATTTTGTCATCGCTTCCAAGTAAATTAGATTCTGCGATTTTACTTTCAATTAGTGCTTGTGGGATTAAAGATATCATACAATCAACCTCAAAAAGACCATATCTTGGACACAATGTCATTTCCAAAATCTCATCATTGTCACTATCTTATTTGAAAAATCAAGGATAGAATGGTTCATGTGGAGAAAATCTGCCCCTAAGATAGCCTCATTTATTAAGCCATCTATTATAAGAAATACATGATAGAAGGTTGTTTGGCCAATTTTAATTTGTATCCAAATTTGTTTTTGTAATAATTTTGCTTTTCTATTATTCGCCATGGTGACTTGTGTGGATTTTAATGGTAAAATTTTGATGTTAGGGTTATTTGTCAGAACTTTATGATAGAATGCATCTGACACCACTGATATTTGATTACCAGAATCTAATAATGCTTTAACTGGTATGTCCTCAAACAACACCTCTGTCATGGGGCAACTTTGCAAAGCAAAATCAGGTGCTCTGTCCTTCCATGAATGCATCAAATTAGTGATTTCCCAGTTTCTATTTTATTTATGTCCCTCATTGTTTTTTCGGTTTCTTGGTTTTTGTTGTATTTTCAGTGCATGATTACTGGTTGTAGGTTGAGATTTTTCTGGGCTATTGAGAGGATTCATCTTGTTTTTATTATTTGATGTTTGATTACTCTTATTTGAGTATGTATGAGAAGGGATTACTGTAACGTCTTCCCTTTCCAATGATTTATGTCATTATTATTCTTTCTTTTTTTTATAGTAAATAGTATTTACTGTGAGTTATTCTTTTCTCTTTTCTGTAGTTCTTGATATGTTAGTATTATTTAAATCAATACTCTTATGTGATTCTGTTACTTTTTCTATACTATTGGTATTTGTGCATAACAATGTTTGCTCAATTTTCCATGGCAAGTTTCTTTTGACAATACGAGCAATATCATCTTCTGTTAAATGATAAGTAGTTAATGTTCTAAGTTTGGTAACTTGACATCGGAAGAATTTAGTTAATGTTTCCTCTGGAGATGGCTTATATTTCTCTTGAAATAGTTGATAAAGTAATGTTACTTGTTTATCCCTACTCCAAAAATATTTAATCAACATTATTTGGTAATCATTAAATGTGGATGGAGTTTTGAATAATGACTCCCACCATAGGAGTGCATCTCCCTGTAAATGACTATAAGCAATAATCAGTTTATCTCTCTCAGTCAAATTCTTATATACGGAAAAATATAAATTGAAACTCTTAAGGTGTTCTATGGGTGCTTCACTTGGTAATCCCTTAAAAACCTTGAGTCGCACAAATTGATTAATGGTATTCATTTGTGTTGTATGATTATATGTCTATTTAGTACTGTAGAATCTATATGTTGGGTTAGCATAGGTAAATCTAAATTACTTTGATTTATGTTAGCATTAACTCCACCAAAATTTATCATCAAGAAAATATTCTTCATTTTTTTGCATCATTTGATGTGGAAAGATAGATTCCAATAGTGATTTGTTTGCATCATTAAGATCTCAGGTAATTGTATCTGAATTATTTTTTATTTTTCTTCTATCTTTGTCATCTTGTGTATTTGGGTTATGTTCATTTAATTGTATTTCTGTATTTTGTGAATTTTTATCTAATTGAGATTCAACATGGATAAAATTTTGGGTAGTGGTTTTATTCAAGTGATGAATTTGATTCTGTGTTCCACTTGTGTCTTTTATAATTATTTCTAAAGCCTTTTTAGTTATAATTATATCTGCTTCATTTAAAGCCACTTTATCTCTTAGCTGCCTTAGATCTTGTTTTATGGTTTCACTAATTTCCATCCTTGTTTCTATTTCACTATTCGGTCTTATAGTAAACTGATTCACTTTCACATAAATATCTTGAAATTCTTCTTGAATCTTTTCATGGTACTCTTCTTCGTTTGTTTGGATTTCATTTTTAATAGTTTCCTGACTCTGGTGCATCTCTTGATATTTGATATCTACTTGATTAGTTACACTACAACTAAAATCTTTAAACGTTGTTGACATTGTAAGTTTCCTTCATTCATCTTTTTTTTCACTTCATTTACTGTCTGTTTCATTTCAACATTATCTTTTTGAACATTATTTAAATCTAATGATAATTGTTTTATCTCTTCAAACAATTTAGTTTCAACATCTTTGATTTCTGCTTAAACATCAATATCTTTCTTTAACTCTTCTTTTATAGAAACTATGTCTTTTTTAATTTCACTTCCATATTATCCATATCAACTTTAGTTACCATATTATCATTCATTCTAGTCATTTCTCCCTTCATATCAGCATTCATTTTATTCATATCAGCATTCATTTTATTCATATCAGCTTTGGTTACTATATCAGCTTACATTTTATTCATTTCTCCCTTCATATCAGCATTCATTTTATTCATATTTGCTTCCATACTAACTTTTAGATCCATTATCATTTGAACTAACTGAGTTATATAATCACTTTCTTGAGGTTGTACTGTTATAGCTTCCGTTTCTTTTTGTGTTTGAGGTAATATTTGATCTGTCATGTGAACTTATGAAGGATGTTCATCTTCTGCTACAGACCTTTCAGACATTAGGACTTGTAAAGATCCTTGTTCATTACTAACTGAAGTAATTTCTATTTCTTTATCTTTATTGCTTAAAGATTCTTCGAAACTTTTTACTGCCATTATTATTAGCTTTTTCCCACTTCTAGTTATCATTAATGAAAAATTTCTAATGTTATATATATAAATTACTTTCTTTTCAAAGTTATACTTTAATATGTGCCATAAGATTTTATGCTGTGCTTATGCCCTTAAATGTAATTCTATTTTTCCTACTTTTATAAGATGTTATAATATATTTTTTATGCCCAAATTATAATCGTATTTATTTATTTATTTATTTATTTTAAAGCGACTGATTTATCTGTTTATTACGGTTTATTTTATTTCAAGGTCTCTATTATTTATTATTCAGTGTTTTTATCAATTCACAACATACTCATATAATTTTTTTTAAAAAAAACGATGGATTTAACTAATGGAAAACTACTGTTTTATGCCTTAAGTATGGGTGCCATGTATAACGGGACAATCCTTTTCAGGACTCAAGGAAGTCGCATCTAACTATATTCGGACTTTGAGTCTTCTTATAGAATGCCATGGATGATGTGATTTAAAATATAATCCAATTCACTCCTCTATTAATAACCTCGTTACTCTCGGAATTCTAGCTCAGAGTAGAAATCGCAATTGACTCTCTTCGGGCATTTCCACAAATATTCCATAATGATGATAAGCTATATATAACTTCTTTATAAATATTAAATCACTAAGTTGATTTAATATATATATATATATGAGTATGTATATTTATAATTGTTGGTTTTATAAAATGACTAAATAAAATAAACAAACGAGACCTGTTTAATTTTAAAATCAAGTTTAACACATTTTAATCAGTAATAGAAACAATATCATCACGTAAATAATAGAAAATATCATCACGTAAATAATAGAAAATATTAAAATTTAGAATTATAATGTGTGCTTATATATAATATGATAATAAACTATTTAACATCCAGAAACTATAATGTAATTATTTACATATATATAATTTAAAATCATATGTACAATATATAATACCACTATACATTATAAATCTATGTATTGTGTCAATAAAATGATTCAGTGTGTGTTATATGTTTGTACCAGATAACATCCATTCACACTAGAATAACAATAGAATGTATTATTATATTAATTATGTTATTGATTAAAAAGAAATGATAATTGTCAGGTAAAGTTCAATTTGGAATATAATAAAACTTCCAAATTGAAATAATTTAAAAACTTTTACGCTAGTCAACCGTTGCTTTCATCAGAGCATATATCAAAATATCAACATCTAGATTTTATTAAATAAATAAAAATAAAATGTTCATCTTATCAGTTCTCCAATTTAATATATGAAGTAATTTTTCCATGTAAATATAATTATCTCCAAAGGAAATAAAGTTTAAGAGCTATTAACATACACAATGAAGTATTCCAAGACGAGAAAGAATAATGGTTTTATATTCCTCCTTAGATGAAATAAAATGATGAATGTTGAAAGAAAAAGTTCATTGATCATCTTTCGAAGAGGCAATCCAAATATTCATTCTTTTAAATATTTGCGTAGTAAAATATCTAACATCTTTTTCAATAAAATAGTCCATTATTAAGACAGCTTTTTAATTGGAAATTATGATGATTATATTTTAGGCATTAAGTAGGAATAAATTTACATGTTCAGGTTTAAAATATCAGTAGAAATCCTTGGCATCAATTGTCTAGCCAGAGAACATCTTTGTAAATTTTTGTCTTCTTAAACATATATTTTGAAAACTCATTTTGAAGATGTTGATTTCTCTTATAACCTTGTCAATTTAAATGATTATTTTTTTTTAGTTCTTTATAATATTAAAAGTAAGTAAATTAATTACTTGTAGAAAGTTTTAAAATAGTGAATCTTCTTTTTTTCTTAAATGTGTTCTAAATTTGAACACATTTAAATTTACTGACGATGTCGTTATTGCTTCGATAACTAAATAGAAGATTATTATTATAACAGTATTAGTTCATTTTTATACTTGGATTAATTTCCGAAGGCATATCACATAATCATGCTCATACTCTATTGTTTAAATATACAATTTGTAATAACTCCAAATGTTTATTTCCTTTGTTTCAACTGATAAAATGCAATGTTGACTTAAGGCTTTGTCAATGTGAAGTTTTGGTTAATAAAAAAAAAACTATTAGTTGGAAACATTTATTTATGTATGCATATAAATATATTAAAATAATTCATTTTTAGAATTATTATTTTAATATTTAATTAGTTTATGTATATAGCTGATATATGAAAAGCTTAAGATAAGTGTAGGTTATTTATATCTGCTAATTTGATATAGGCACAGGTAAATTCATAAAGAATCAAATTGTTTTAGGTGAGGCTCATGTGGTACTCTCACAATATATATTGTAACCCCTCCTCTCCAATCACTATCACTAACAAATACCTGGAGCACCAATTCTATGGATCATAGAATAAACTATCGAACTAATCTTATTTTAAAACTATCAATGAGGCTCTTAAATAAAGTTTTACCTTGACCTAGCTCAGTTGAGGGATACAGAGGTCTATGAGGTGTAAAATGTACATTAGATGTGGGAGGAAATATTATAACTAATAGGAAATAAAACATCTATTAGATTCTAAAATAAATAAGAATTAATATTGGTAAAATTCTACCATCTAAAATTAACTAATTATAGTCTATACTTCACCTCCTCCCATCATCCACATGCATTGAACAACCTCTACCATATTAGAAAGTTGAACTAATAACTAAATGTAAGTTTAATCACTATACTGTGTAGTAAGTTGGAATTAAATATAGAATAAACCTAACATTACTAAACTTTTAATTATACACTAATCTAAACTGGTTAACTGAATTTATTATTTAATCTGAATTAAAAATTGAAGATCTCAGGGAATTAACTTATGGCATGGCTTAATCTAAAATCTACTTCTTAACAACTACTATTTACTATTATAAAAATAATGATATAAATTAAGCAATACCCTAACTAAATAATGGCAGTTAGATAATGAAAGAAATTGGGCACATTTTGATTTTAATTCATCATCTAAACAATTACTAAATGATAAAACCTTTTTAGAAAATCAGTAAATAATTGACATCTCATACAGTGTTTGGATCAAGGAAATCAATATCATCATATCTGGATGTTTATCATTAAATTAAATGAAAATACAATTATATCATATTAAATAAAATAAATGTGTGAGCATGTGTGGAAATATGAAACACGAATGTATGGTAAAGAAGAATTCTGAATACAATTTTGAATAATAAAATATTTATTAACAAAATTAAAAATAGTTAAGCAAACATTTAATTTTTTTCTAATTGGTACAAGTACATGTTCTGGATGTATTTAGCATCACTGGTTAAAATTTACATAAGGATAGATAACACAATATAATTTTCTAATTTCAAATCTGACATATTTCATCTATCAAAACATCCTGATAGATTTATGAAACACATTATGTTTTTTAACACTAAATAATGAACCAAAATAAAATCTTTACATTTTAGTGCAAAAATGGTTTTCAGTTATCAGTCACTTCTGATAAACATATAGAATTGAAGTAGTATAGCCCTAAACTTCAAATAATAAACTCCAAAAATTTTATCCTATGTTCAACATCTTATTTTTAGCACTCTTTAATTGTAAATTAGTTGATAAGTCTATGAAAACCAACATATGGTCAAACATTTATATTAAATTATAACATAAAACTAAAATTTTGCATTTTGCTTCAAATGCACATTAACTAAAAATAAAGTAAAAGGGGTTTGAAACCTAAGAATATCAAACTACATTTTGAAAAATGAAATAAATAGCTCCATTAATTAAATATACTCTTATCAAACTATATCTTGCAAAATGAAATTAATAACTCCATAAATTAAATATATTCTTATCAAACTATATCTTGCAAAATGAAATAAATAACTCCATTAATTAAATATATTCTTATCAAACTATATCTTGCAAAATGAAATAAATAACTCCATTAATTAAATATATTCTGTCTTTGCCAAAATAGAAATAAATAATTCTATTTATTAACTATATTTTATTTTTGCCAAAATAGAAATAAATACTTTTACTAATTAATTACGTTTTATCTCTTTTGCTTGCTTACTTAATGATGATTGAATATTATGAAAATTGATGATGTGAAACTTAAATGATCAATACAACATGATTTGAAATGATAATTAAAGTTATACATTAATGATGGATTTTTCTATATCTTTCAAATTAACACTTTATGCATGAGTCTGTATTATGCTGTGTGTCATAGAATAAATAATTAATACTAATCAATCCAATCGGTTTACTTATGAAGTTGTAATACAATCATAATATGGATGAAGACAATGGACAATCAAGCTTTAATCACTAACTTTACTACAGCTGTTTTGTAAGAAAATCAATTCTGCTTTTATTCTTCTTTTTATCAATAAATTATCTGGCACTTGGCTATAAGTATAAGATGGAAAAACATTCAATAAACACATGGGGATAAAAGATTTTTACAATTCAAATCATATAAATAACAACACAACAACTCCCAAGTCTACTTCTGAGACTAACTAAACTGGTGGGAATAAATCTCATCACCACATAATCAGGGAGATAATATACTTATATTCATATACTTTAATTCATAATATCAAATATCAAAACTGGAGGATTCAATCTACTCCTATCAAATACTTCAATACACAGAAAAGGGAGAGATTACTCGATCCCATACAGTACACTAGGCAATCTACCATATCAAATATTCAAATAACAAAAGGGGAGAGATTACTCAATTCCATAAATACTATAAAACATTGCTAACTTTACTACATGTAGCCACAAAATACTTTTCCATTCAAGCATAATAAAGAACAATAATTCATACTTAAATAAATCTCTAATCTTTCCAATCAATTGACCATTCTCTTCCTCTGAAACTGATAGACTTTATATCATTTTTACTTGCAATTTACATTATTATAGTTGAATTTAATAATACACACAAATACAAGCATAATAATACACAGACAATTCAAATCCCAGTAAGCAAAGAACTACTGTAAAAATATCAATTACTAATTGTAAAAGCAATAAGGGATAAATATTTCATATCTGATAATATAATATTTATGACTTGGTAACATACTAATGATGGTTGAAAAACAAGGCAATAATTTCCATTGGCAAGGTAAGACAAAATAATGTTTTTATAGTGCATTTATATTAGCACAAATTTAAAGTAAAAGTTTGGCTTAGATAAATAATAAAGCTTTATATTCTAGGTTAAATAATTATTGAAAATAATTATTTTTTAAATCTATTGAAAAACGCATAGATATACTATAAGAATCTATATAATGAGCTTCTTTTAAAGAAAAGCTATTACCCCTTCAGCATTAAATGGACGTCCCCCTCTTTTACCATGCATATATGTTTATAATCTAAACACACGATAAAACTTATGTTAAACTAATAAAAAAATACCTTGTATAATATTTCCCATATTATACATTGAATGAGACATTCTAGTAGAAAACAATAATAATTATAATAATAAAAATCATAAAACACTTCTTAAATTACCTATTTAGTAAATATCAAATAATGATAATAACTAAAGTTCTTTTTTTTTCTTGGTTGTAAAATGAAAAGTTTATTGATAGTTTATAAATGACATCTCTTGGTCATATCTTAAATAATAAAATTATTAGCACAAAGATAAATAATGATGAATACAAACACACGTTCCTGCAGGAAGACAAACAATATTATTTTTAATTCATTATAGCAGGATTCAATGCTCTTAGTGATAAGCTAATGAATTGCTGTTGACATTATATAGGAGAATTTTTATTAATTAAGCAATATACATTTTATCATGATGCAAATAAAGTAATAATTCATATTTCATTTATGGGATATATTCAAGAATTTATTTTCTATTTTTAGAGCCATTCATGAATGTATATAATTATTTAACTGATAATATTTATTTAGATTTATGTGAGTTTGTTGGCAATATTCTAGATAAAGAAATTCCACAGCAAATGAGGAGTGCAATTAATAAAATGAAGTCATATTCAGTTTTATCTATCTTTCTAAATTCATTTCTCACAGTAATTGGGAAAATAGATAAATATTAACATTGCATTCAATTGCACATTTAGTCTTATTATTTTTTTTAAAATAGGCACAAATAACAATAATTAAACAAATGTTCCAATAATAATGACGATAAAAATAAATGATTCATCCGCGTCTTTCTCAAACATCTCCTTTAATAATTAGCACTGATTTATTATTTAGAGTTCTTGATATATTTAATAAAGAGTTTGCACATTTTTCAACATAATACACGTATACAATTGCTCCATTAAGACTATACTTAAATTTTAAGACAAATAATTTTAAAAAGTAAACAAACATTCTTCTTTCCAATTAGGTTTAAAGTTTAAATAAATCAAATTTAAAATACTATTATGCATTCTCATTCTTTCCTTAATATTGGCAATTAAACTTAAATAATATAGTATAGACATTTACATGCATTTTAAACAATGGTTGGAGAATCTAAATAGTTAGCCCAAGAACAGGATCAATGTACCTCTTAGTGTTGTTTAAGCTCTCATATCTAGAAACCAATAATATATTTTATACTTTCAACTTGAACTTTGGAAGAATTGGCTTCCAGTAAAAAAAAATTATACTATCAAACTTTGTTAATAAAATGAATTTAAAGATGAATCAATAGTGGAAGATTTTTATTAGCAGTCCCCTATAGAATTGTAAGTATCCCTTTTTTATAGATTTTTGAAACATTACCTCACATTTATTCTTCCAATAGTCCAAGGTTATTTGAAAGTTCAAAGATCACCAGACAGAGACCATTTGCTCCTCTAATTGCAATAACTTTTTAATTTATGCAAGAAACTTTCTTGTCTTGAAAAAGAAAGAAAAGTGGGGAAAAAATATTTTGTCTTTTAAATAAATAAAAAAATATTAAATATTAAATTGAACTAAGAATTAAATATTCTGTACTTCCAAAGCAACAGAATAAAAACTAATGACAATTGTTTTAACAAATAAAATATTTTATAGTATAATTATTGTTTAATAATTCACCAGTCCAATAATTCATTAATTTACTTAAAATGTACTTAGGCTGGTTTTTAACACTATTAGTTCTGAAATTAAATATTTGTATATGAGATATGATACTTGATGGTTTAATGAAACATATGAATGAAAAATGAAGTGGAATAATGACACAGACATATATGAATATTTACAAATAATGTACTACAAACACTAAACTGATATGACTAAATGACTATATTAATGATGATGAGTGAAACATATATCACTGTTTATACTATAAGTTAAAATATGAAAAGCAAATGAACTAGAAAATCATTCAAACAAATCTTAATACTGCTTTATGAACAAATAAAACCAATTAGTATCAACTCAAACTGAACTGACTATTTTTATAACAAGCCACCCCCTATGCTATCATTAATTATACCCTAAAGTAAGATACTAAACATCCAATAATTTTTTAATTACATCTACAAGTACTTCTAATCATAGTTTTAAGTTATTAACAAAAAATTTTAAAATTTTCACATTATTTCATTTTTTTAATAAGGTAGTATCAGATGTTACTGATATAGTATTACACAATTCCAATTAATATTTCTGGTGCCAAACCAAAAGGTCACTATATATATATTATAACGGTCAGGGATGATGATGAAGTTTTCCAGTCTTACCACATCTGCCGACAGAGTGCCACTAGACTACTTTGAACCTAGAAAATTTATAGTCAACAGATACATGCTGTTAAGACCACGACCACCAGCCCAAGTCACTAGCTCAAGTAGACAGAGAAACTTATATATTTAATTAAAAAATATTTTTAATAAAGATTATTGAAAAAAACAACCACTGTCAGTATTAATAACACAAAAAAGATTTTATTGATGTATATAATTAATAATGCACAAACTTAAAAAAAATATTTTTTATAAGAAAAGAAGAAAGTTGTTTTATTCTGTTTAATTATTATTTTATTTGTTTTAACTTTAATTTTAAATTTTAGAATGTTGAGTATAAATGAGCTACCTAGACACACTCACAAATTTTCAAATCACTTGACTCCAGACTAAAAATCCACAGCCACACCAATACTCGCTTCCAGATATATATATATATCGGCAACCAATGCAATGTGAACATGTTAGCATAGAATCATGTTGACAGGAATGTGCATCTTAACAGCGTGATATTATTGGAGAAGACATGGCCTTCATCCTGCAGGAATGTGCATCTGTCAGGTGAAGGAAACATGCATATAAAATAATAAAAAGAAACACTACATATGGATGGGAGAGCGGTCTTATCTTGTTGGCTTATCATCCAAAATCCATAGAGCTGGAATGGGTCAATGGCACAGGAAATATGTCTGCATTCATTTCAATGGTATGACTGCCTCTTTGGGGTCATGCATTCAGTTGGACTTGTCATCCTAGGTGCTAACACACTTCTCATTACATTGATATAAACGTCCATATATCTCTCCACCAGCTTTGACACAACTACAAACAAATAGTCCAAATCAAAACCTCTTTAAACTAACCTATATTTAAACTAGTCTAGCAGCCATCTATACTCAACTAACATTTAAATCATTTTATTAATTTAATAAAAATAACATATTTAGTTTACAGTTTTAAAATCATTTTAAAATGAGCATTATATTTAACTTATTATTTTTTTGACAAATACTATTTTAACCTATTTTTAAAAGTTAATAATGCACAAATAACGATGTGTTTCTATTTTTAAATTTAAGTTTGCAATCGCAATCCCCCCACCCCATTACAAACAGATATTAATTAAGCATGAATAAAAATATAAAAAAATACAATACATTTTTTTTAAAGAGATTACGTTTAAGACTTTAAATAAGAGTTTATACAAATAAAGTTCAGATTTTCTTGAGAGAGAAAGGCTATTATTCATTTTAAAGATAGATAAAGTTCGAAGATTTTAAATTTAACAGTTTATATTTCATTTTATCTTTTATAAATTATACTTTCCTTTATCTGTGCTCGTTCTCTTGCAACAAAAATTTATGAAGACTTGTGACGATTTATGAAGATGCATTTTACGATGTTTTCTGAAGACGGTACCAGTGATTTGATCCTGGGATCCATGGAGATGAAAGCTGCCTTCGGCTGGCAACACTGAAGGAAGCACAATGAAGCTAATTACATTTTTGTTTTGTGATGGTGATAACTTTTAAAATTATTTTTACAGATGAATTCAAAACTTTAATTTTCTGATTCTCCAACTATCCAATTATTTTGTTTGGATTTCTTTTTATAGTACTCTGGTACCTTATCTCTGGAATGCAGGATTCATCAAACATATTTTATTATTTAAATTTTATTGGTTAATTCAGTTTGTGGCCAAGTAGATTTTGGGTTTATGGTTAAGTAAATTTTTCCACTGAGGTCTGTGTCTCTATGTCTGGGTGGGAACTCATCTATTTCATAATAATTTCATTAATTGTGATTTTGCCTTAAGGATCTGTTTGTAATTTTTTTATAATTAAAAAAATCTTCGCTATTATTAAAAAGGTTTTTATTTTATACTTTATTTAAAGAGTAGAATCTTTGTTTCAATTCTATAATTTTTTTAAAGCTTTGATTTAATATTTAAATCAAACATATTAATAAATTAATAATTCATTATTTGTGCATTTTGAAGGTTTGCGATTTTACTTCAGTATTAGATATTTATAAAAACATTAAGCATTAGAATTTAAATGTAATGCATATATATATATCCCGTTACAATATATATATATATATATATATATATATTGTGACAGAATGGGTTCGAACCCAGTCACAAATAAAATTATTTAATCAGTAAACATGTAGACATAGATATATATAATATTTAATTTTGTTTATTACATGGTAGTGGTTACAAATACATAAATGTGGGTGGAGGGATTCTGTCATTTTAAAATGATATATATATATATATATATATGTGTGTGTGTGTGTGTGTGTGACAAATGTGTGTATGAATGAATTAAGTAGTGAAAAGAGAGAAATGAATATTTGTTTCACATTTTAAAAACTAGAGGTTTCCGGCAGAATGAGATTCTATTTTCTGTTATATTACAATAGAAGCTATGACACGAGTTTTCACACGTCTACCAGATCTGGTTAGTCCACATTGAAAATCAGAAGTGAGATAAAAAAGAAGCTTCTAGAACAAATGGAGGGGCTATAAAAGTGAGCCACCCAGAATGCATTGAATCCTTTTCCGGCAGAGCTACAACAGTGAACATCTAAACGGTTTTAGTATTTAACTTATATAATGGCGATGTCAAAAGAAATGTCAGGGTAGGAGAAGCCGCATCAGATTCAAACCCCTAATCCCAACCTGCTGCAGCTGCCTCAACTAATAAAACTATGATACCTCGAAACAACACATAGTTCCAGCATGAAATCAAATAAACTTCGTTGGCCAATGGACAGGAATCTCAAATCATTACCTTGAATTGCCCCATTTATCTGTGGAACAAAACTCGATAGTAGATAGACAAATCTGCTTTTACTACTTCTTGGGAGGAGTCAGGTAAAGAACTTTAATTAATGATTTTATTTGCTTTGTGAAAAAGAAATTCTTGTGTTTTTTTCTTACTATCATAAGTGGAGGTGACGTGTGAACTAATTAATAAGGTTTCCTTAAAGCCTCATTCCATTGTGAACATTATCAAGTAATCAGTGTTGGAAGTCATGTGATACAAACCTTTTTGTAGTATTGAATTTCACTATTTGAGTTGTGTATGAAAGATTTATTATGGAAAGAATGACATATGTGTGCAATTAAAAAATGGCAGTAGTAAATACATTTTTCTTTTTATAATATTAAATAAACATACAAAGAAGTAGAGTGGAATTACTTATTTATTTATAGATCCATTTATCTAGTTGTTATTATTTTTTATGTTTGAAAAAGAAAAGAAATCTTAATCTCATTCGTAGCTACTCCCGGCGGTGATGCCACCTGGCCATGAGACTGAGCTAGCTGATGGCCAAAACTTCTCTCACATTACATAAATAGTATTCTTGTTGGTAATATATCCACTTCACATAATTCTTATATTCATATAGGATTGGTGCTTTGTGTCCTTCAGATGACCATAAATACGCATTGGGGATATATTACAGTTGTGAGAATAAATCCATAAGTTTGGAATAATAATATTTTTGGGTCAAAATCACTTAATTAAATAAAAATACATAGGCACATATATTGATACAGAGTATATATATATTCGGTAGAGTTACTGTATAGTGAGAGGTAATGGGCTTTGTTATTATATATATATATATATATATAATAACAATAATTATATATTATATATATATATATATATATAATTATTCAAAACAATACAATAATTAATACAGTAAAACAATATTTTAAAAAAACAAATATATACCAATTTAATAGAAGTACTTTCAACTATTTATGCAGTCGTTGTCAACTAGATTCAAATTGTACATAGATAGTTGAAAGTACTTCTATTAAATTGGTATATATTTGTTTTTTAAAATATTGTTTTACTGTATTAATTATTGTATTGTTTTGAATAATTATATATATTTTATTATAATTGGAATACAGACATCGATTAATAATATATATATATATATATATATATATATATATATTACTGCCACATTCAATGTTGTTTATTTTGTTATGTTTAATAAATAAATAAAGAAGCAGGATGTAAATTTTGATATTAAAATAGAATATAAATTTAAATTACTAAGTATAAAGCAAGTGCTAATAACCAAATATTAAACACATAAATCAATTGGTGTCTTCTATTTATATTGCTAGTAAAACTTTTTTTATGTGCCTTATAATTTATATTAAAATTTATACATCATTCAGGAAATTTAAATGTCAAAATTAAATAATAATAAAAATGACTAATCCATAACTAAATTTAATGAAATGTGTGTGTATCCTTAAAATCACATACACATATAGGTATAAGATTAAAAATAAAATTTGATTATGAATAATAATATAAAATATGTATTTTATATGTATATAGAATAATGGTTATATGATTATACATTTAAATGTTGTAGTTCTGATGAAGACTGCAGGACAGTCAAAACTATAAGAAAATTAAAGGAATTATATATATATATATATATATATATATATATTGTAAATATATATATATATATATATAAATTGCATTGCAGTGTATATGTGGAAATTTATAAAAAGTAAAAAAAAAATTATTGAACACATGTATTAATTCAATTTACTGATAAATTTCATCATCAAATACTATCATTTTTATTACTGCCACTGAATAACTGTTAAATGATTATTAACAATATTATTTTTATTCACAAAAATTTCTACTATAACACACACACCTATCTATCCATGCTTGAAGCTTATCATTTTATACTCCATTTTATTTTAATATATACCAGTTTCTGGATAATATCTTTATCCATTCTGATAAACATATTTCCCATGATATTTATCTGAAGGTTTGTGATAATGGTATATTATGAGATGGGATATGTTGGACTATTTACATTATCTATAAATGATTGTGGAATACTGTTACTACTCAAAACGTGTAATTATTAAACTGTGTTGTTTATTTGTGTGTTATTACTAAGAAGTTTTTTGTATTTGGAAAATTTAATTAAAGTTTGATTTTTTTATACATTCAACATTCACTCATAGATGATGGAAATAGTCCAACACATCACATTTATTCCCCATGATCTCTTATAAAATGTTTTAAGTTTCTACTGTTAAATGACGTTTTAACATCATTTCCATTTTCTACCACAAAAATAAGTTTACAATTTTTTTATTGATATTTTTGTGTAATAGATTTAGAGACCATTATTATGATTAATAATAAAATAAATAACAAATCTAAATAATCTTATGTTTATTTTCCAAATATATTGTTTCTCTCTATATATTACTTATATTTTGAAATTGATTACATGTTCTTTAATATTAAAATGATTATATTTCTGTAATGTAAAATCTTTATGTTTACTGCATATCTGCTTATATTTGTTTGTTGATTACTTCACATTCTTAAATTATTAGTAGTACTAGTACTAGTAATAAAAATATATTTAGACATAAGATATAATTATTTCCATGACTTTTTTTTTCAAAATATGACTGAATCTGTATAATTTTCATGCCAGATTTTTCAATTATCTGCAGTAATAATAAATTTATTCTCTTCTCTATAAATTATTTTTTTAATCTATTTTTTATGGAAGTAATATAATTTTCTACTTCTTCTTTTCCTATGTATTGATTTCTATTATAACATATCATACTATTTACACTTTCTTAGACACTTTATCAATACTTTTATTTGTATTATTTGTATTACACTAACAGTTTCGACTATCCTGCAGTCATATCAGAGCTACAATATTCAAATATATAATTATACAATTATTACACTTATCCACACACACACTCACACACACACACACACATATATATATATATATATATATATATATATGCATATTATAATTGCAATAATATTTTTAATGGTTTGCAAACAATTACAAACAATCCTTAAATGTGCAGAAGTACTTTTGGTTCCTTTCTAACCTGCCTCAACTGCCATTAAATTCAAAAAGCAAAAGCGGAAGCAAACGTCATCAATACAAATTCTACGAATCTCCTATTTTAATGTTAGCAGCTTGTCGATTTATTAAATGCATTTTATTCCTGTTTATAAAAATTGCCTTTTTAATTTTTCTTTTACTATGGTTTCTTTCTTCATGAAGAATTTTCACATTTTCAAAATTAAATTTAAATTTATATTTGCATGTTTTTTCGTGATCAAAGAAAACTGAAGGAGATATTAAATCACCATTATTTTTATTTTTTACACGCTTATATAACAATTCATGTTCCTTCAATCTTTTCTCAATACTGCACCTAGATTCACCTATATATGATGCATACAATCACAAAAATTTTTATATATGACATTACTTTTTTGCTTGACAGGTATGACATCGTTAGAATTATTGACTAATTTAATAATATTGTTTGGAACATAGAATGAAACATTAAACACATTCTTATATAAATCCTTAAAAAATTTTACTTGTGGATTTGAAATAAATGGAATAGATATCCATTTTTTACTATTAATCTTCATTTCTTTTGAATTATAATAATTTTGTTTTAAATTGACATAAAGCATTGTTTATTTGTTCCATTTTATAACCAACATCAAGCAATTCCTTTGGATATGCTTCGGAGATGATCTCAGGTCAAAATAACTCAAATTATCAATAAAACATAATAATAAGTAAGCCTATTATCAATAATATACATCAATAATGACAAGCAATAAAAAAAATAAAGAAACAAAAGTTATTTGTTTTGTAACTTAAAATAAAAGTTCACTTGCAAAGCTCTGCTCGGGGTTTATGAAACAATATGGGACACATTCCAAACTGAGTTTAAATAAAATAAACTTCTGCAGGATAACTTAAAAAATATAATCATAACTTAAATCTGACCCAGCACCTCCAGTGTTCATAGCATATCTATTTGAGGTACCAAATCACACACAAGTGGTTAATTTCTTCTTTATTATACTGAAAATACAAGACATTCTCCATTGTAGTTCTAAGTTAAATACATAATTATTCTTAGTAGTTTTCTTGAATAGCATTTGATACTTTATAGTCTATTATATGCATGGTTTATTCTTAAATATTGTCAATTAAGATACTATGGTTCCTTAGTAATTCCACAATTAATAATACTTTGTTTTATATTCCATCTTTATCGAAGAGAACAAAAATTACCTGCATTTCTATTCTTCCATTCGATTTAAGCAAATACTTCATTTGAAGTTACACACATTTTATTTCCTTCATTTAAAATACATATTATTTCCAGAAATACCAGATAAATAAATACTGTTATCTCTTTATGATGAATTTAAACAGGTCATGATTTATCAACTTATGCATGTCCTTAATTTTATGTTTAATCCTCACAAAAACATAACACGGAAAATAATGAAAAATTAAAATATATTCTGTAAAATAGTTCTGCATGTGTTTTCCAGATATATTAAAAGACACACATTGGTTAGTGATACAATAATAATATTCATGCAATTTATTCTTATTAAAATGACAATTAAATGAAGTAGTGTAGACTGGACGTTGTCAACATCCATTTTTAAAAAAGCAATAGTTATGAAGAAGTTAATTCAAAACGTTTAAATCAAGGAGAGCAAAGTAAACTGTGTACCTTTTTAAAATTTAGAATTCCATTCTAGTTAACTTTTCCCATAATGAATTTCTTAAGATCCTTTCAAAGTTTTACTCCAAAGTCTTTTTTAAAATCAATTTGACTTCAGCAACTGGTTTTTAATTTTCACAATAATGAGCCACTGTTTACTGGCTACAATTACATTACATAATATGCAAATTTTTCACTGGAGATATTTGTTAAATAGCTCTCTTTAGCAAAAAGGTCATTTCCCTTCACAAGGTTACTCCCATGCTTCTTTTCTATCTAAGCTAATTACATATTCAAAAAAAAATCTTTTCTAAAAAAAAATAATTTTGATTTTAGAATTAAATCAAGACAAAAATAATAATAAAATAAATAGCTTTCACAAATTTGAAAGAAAAATGAATATTAATTAACTATTAAACAAAAATGATTAATAATTTATTTAATTTGTAAAATAATTCATTGATTCAATTATCTATTAATCATTGGAAAGAAATATATATTTGTTAAATTATTTAAGATAATTACTGTAATTTAAATGTTTTTATTGTACATGTACTATTGTTTGCTGTTATTAAAAGATGAAAATGAAATGAAACATAATACAGACATATATGCATGCACATGTACTGCAACCTAAATATTAAACTATCCTAACTAAATATAATTGAAATGGCTATTAATTGTTGACAAAAGGATAAGTACTAATGAATAAAAAGTTTTGAAACCATTCAACCAAATATTAGACTAATATAAAATAACCTTGCATTTTCCTGCCCAAATATACCAATTCCTATAATATCAACCCTCTCTCTGGCATTAAATACTTCACTAACCACAATAATAATAATGAATACTTATAAAGTGGTCAATCAACTGCATAAGCAACCCATATCTAAGCTTCAAACAATCTCCAGCAAAAAAAATTTAAAATTCTAAGGCTATTTCATTTTTTTAATATAATATAATTATTCAATGCAGATACAAAGTATGTCAATTCCTTGTGCCCATTCAGATGGTCACAATATATATATATATATATATATATATGTATATATATATATATATATCTATATTTATATATATATATATATATATATATATATATATATATAATTAAAATGTATAATTACTTTTGTTTATATTGTGTATTAATTATGTGTATATATATATATGTGGATAAGTGTAATAATTGTATAATTATATATTTGAATATTGTAGCTCTGATGATGACTGCAGGACAGTAGAAACTGTTAGTGTAATACAAATAATACAAATAAAAGTATTGATAAAGTGTCTAAGAAGGTGTAAATGGTATGATAATCTATTTTTTGTTGATAAATACAAAGTAACTATTTTCCTCACTTTCGAACCAAATAATTTAAAGTTTTTATCATTTTTTAAATAATTTTCTATCAGTAACAGTATCTTCGTTTTATAAATTGATAAAAACAATAAAGATTAATCAGAATAGATTTTTAAGATTTTTTTTTTTTAAATTAATAACACTTAGAACAATATTTCTGTTAAAGTACTTGCCATTTTCCCACCATGGATGATTAACATTCTTGAAAATTTATTCTTTTAATTTATACTCTAACAAAATGAAAATCAAATCAAAACCCTATAAGATCTTAAACGAATGTGAATAAATATACCATTCAAAATAAAGTTTTCTTGTCTAATCCATAAATTTACAAAATATATCCTAGGGAAAGAAATTGTAATAAATAATTTTATAATTAAGGGAAAATTTATTGAATGCATTTTATAAATGTGAAATCTGTGAAAAGAAAATACATGAGTATTTGCATGAAGTTTGTGATGATGTATATTAGATATGAAAATATTTTGGACTATTTCTGTCATCTATCAGCAAATGTTGAATGTATAGAAATTTTTAAACTTTACTTAAACTTTTCAATTACAAACAACTTAATAGTTATAACAAATAAATAGACAACACTAGTTAATAATTACACAATATTTTGAGCAGTATTATTATTTATTCTTCTTCAGGTGTTTCTAGCCTGATCATGACAATATTCACATAGGAGTCAAACTAACATCTTTAGATTTTCAAATTATTAAATTTAAGGTAAATTCTATAACCAGTTTGAGCTATTATCTCAGTTGGTTAGAGCATTTGCCTTAAATTTGATATTCAAGAATCGAAAGGTACAAGTTCAACTCCTATATGAATACTGCCACTGGTTAGGACAGCCACCCCTGAAGAAAAATGAAGAATAATACAATTTGAAACATTGTGTAATTATTAATGTGTTGTCTATTTGTGTGTTATTACTAACAAGTTGTCTGTATTTGAAAAGTTTGAATAAAGTTAAAATATTTCTATACATTCAACATTAACTGATAGATGATGGAAATAGTCCAACATATTTGAAGCATTTTGATATGGAAGCATGGAGTTGTTGTTTTCTCCACTGCTTAAGTCCACTATCTCCTTTACAAATTAATGTACAAAATCTTGTGATTTACAGCGAGTTAATATTATGATCTTAATGTTGGAAATTGTATGAACTATTGAAAAATAGTAATTAATTTATTGACCACACAGAAAGCATATGCAAATACTTTTAACAGGCTTTAATCTGTGTTCAATGTGCTTTAAAATTCATAATAATCAAGCATATTTTATTGATAGATACCACTCTTATCTTTATAAAAGTTGCTATCTTGCTGCCATAGTTTGGAAGGTCCCTCTATCAGCAAAATATGCTTTATTATTACAAATTTTAAAGTGCATTGCAGGTTAATGCCTGTTTAAAGTGTTTACATATTGTGCTTTCTGTGTGCTCAGTAAATTAATTACTACTCATCAATAGTTTATAGAATTTCCAACATTTAGTTAGTAATATTAACTCACTGGAAATCGCAAGATTTCGCGAAAGTTAATTTGTAAAGGAAATAGTGGACTTAAACAGTGGAGAAAACAACAACTTCATACTTCCAAATGAAGATGCTTCAGATTCACCTATGTAAGTGGACATTTAGTTTAAAGATAAGATGCTGCTCTTATCTTTATAAAAGTTGCTATCTTGTATCGTGGTTTGGATGGTCCCTCTATCGCAAAATATGCTTGATTATTACTAATTTTAAAGCACATTGAACACAGATTAAAGCCTGTTTAAAGTATTCATAAGTAATGTAATTTAATTTAATATGTAATAATCATGCTAGATTGAGTAATGGAGTATATATCTTAGAGAATGTCCTAATATCGGATGAAAACTGGTTTCATTAAAATATTTTTATTAAAGAAGCTGTTTATTTCAATTATGTATAATTGATTATTAATAATAATATTATTGGAAACAACATTATGGAGAAATTTATGATTATATATATCTCATTTAACCATTGGTAAGAATTATATTAAAAAAATATATAATAACTAAAAATTCATATATAAAAAAAAAATGATGGTAGCTAAGAAATAGTTAAGTTGATTTTTTGCTAGCTTACGAAATCACAAATTTCTGTTAAATTTCGGCGTTGATTGCCTAGTGGTTAGAATAGCTGCCTTCCAAGTAGCTGGCCTGGGTTCCCTTCCCGATCAAGGCAATTATATTTAAAATCTAATAAATCTTAGGCCCTTCAATCAATTTTTACACTGATTAACATTTTCTAATGTCAATTTAATAATTTCTTGCTTGATATTTAAAAAAAAAACAATTTATGTTCCAGTTATATATATATATATAAATTTCATTTGAGAATATTCCCATATTTGTAAATGTGCTTCTTTTTCATGTTTAAATAAATATTAATCAGACTAAATATATTCATCGGTTATTCTAATATCGATTATTGTTAATATTTTTATCGTGCTTTTTTTCCATTGATGATTCTGTTTTAAAAAGTCGGCCAGGATTTATATCTTTAGTGAATTAAATCATTAAATTATATTCCAGTTTATTCTGAATATATTGAAGTACTATATATACCCCCTTATATATACACACATATAAATATGTAATTTATTTATTTTTTTCCATGTGTCATAGCATCGGCCCGAGAAGCGAACCCACAACCGTCTACAACCAACTACTTGCTTGCATAGCGGCTGCGATACCTCTCGGCTAACAACGCAAGACATGTAATTTATTTTAAATCTTGAAATCGTAACAACTAGGCATTTTTTAAATCAATACTTGAGACCAATTTGTACTCTATTGTACTGTAAATCTATGTTTCACAAAATCACTGCAGTTGATTGATTAAAAACCGAATTCTATAAATAGATTCAGGCTCTCTTTTATCTTAATCAATAGCAATACTAGACAAGTACTATTTCCTTTTTACTTATTTTATATTACTTAACCTAATAAAATCAGATTTATATTAATCTACAAGATATATTTACTGTTATTACTATTTGTAAAACATTTTAAAGAAGCATTTTTAGCGTAAAATTAAACCTGTCAATACTTTTCAAATTTGACTCTAATTTTCAATCTTTTATTTTCAACTTATACTGTACAATGCTTTTTCTTCTAATTGGTGCATTTTTTTCCTCACCAAAGTATTTATTGTTAAATAATAATTTCTTTTTTTAAAATCAACTAAAATCTAATCTGCATCATAATTTTATTAGTTAGTAGTTCAATTTTAAAATATCTTGAGATTTCAAAATTAAGATGTTTTAAATTTTAATCCATAATTAATAAAAAAATGATGCAGATGTTACGGAACTATATATAGAATGTAATATCCATAATATATAATGCTAATCATTTTTTATATCAATTCATTAAAAAAAACACGTGATTTTATTATACTGTTTGTAACATTTATATTGTTATAGACCGTATTATAAATGTAAATGAAAATAATATATTTTTCTTTTTATTAAAGTTTTTATTTCCTTATTTATTGAAATGCTAATATTATATACTAAAGCCATACATATATAGCCATATATATGTGTGCTTCACCATTTACTGTTTACTTAACTACTGACCCTAAAGTCAGCTATAATGAATGGATATTAAAATAAATTGTAAATTATTAATGCAATTTATATGTAAATAATTTAGATATATATAAATATTATAGATGGAAATTAAAAAAAAGAAAACGTTTTAAATTAAAATAAAATTATTGCATCCACAAATAGAGATGTTAGTTAATGCATTTATATAATACCAAAATACATTAAGTAAAAATTTAACTTAAGATTCATTGAAGAAAAAATAATGCAATATAAAATCAATTATTTGTAACCTAAAGAATAGTGTAAAATCATATGATGCTCTTAAAAAGTTGTAAACAATGGAAAAATTGGTAGACCAACCTTTTAACTGTTTTTGCTGGTCAATTTTCTATTGTCCTAGTGAATTAAAGTTGTAAACTTTTGATTGGTTAATTACAGAATCAGCAGTAAAATATATTTGTCTTTTAATACTATATTCATTTTAGTTTTGGTTGTAAAAAGCAAATTAATAATTTGTCAGATTATAAAAGTGGATGAAAGTTTTTTCAAAAATAAATTTCTATTTATAATTATAAAAATATTATATAGTGGAAAATTTAAAAAAATGATCGTAACCTATTAGAAAATACTGTGTACATCATTGAAATCTTTGTCAATTTACATTCATATAAAAGTAAAGAATTATTACTAAAATCTTAACTATTCTTTTAAAATAATTATATTTTCAGCATATTTTATCAAAATAATTTGTAATATGTAAAATATTACTAAAAATACTCTAAAACATTCATTTTCATTTTGAAAATCAAAACAAAGAACTTGGAGCTGTCAAAATTGTTGATAAATGCTCCCTTCTGTTCAAAATGAAAAACAGCTAATTAGTGCCTTGAAAAGTCTGCCTTCTCCCATTGCCACAGCTTTAAATTTAAATATTATTGATTTTTACTTATAAAATAATTCTAGATGGGGCAGAATCTTACAGTACAATTTAAGCTTCAAAATGACCATAAATTTGCTATGGTAATGTAAAAATTGACAGTTTTAGATCAACTTGAAACCATGACCAAAACTTTTCCATTGTAACACCCATATCATTAATGGAAAGAAGTTAAATGATATAAATATTTTCAATGTGTTCTTTGTTCTATATTGTTTTAAAAATCTAAATCATCATCTAATAGCTATTTAAATCTCTAAATTATGTTTGAGTAGAAAAGTTTACTTTCATCCGTCCATGAGCTCATTCTTGGAGGGTGTCCTGGAGTTGAAGTCCAGTAGAAGACCTAAGACCCATGCTTGATATCTACATACCATTGCTGCCTGGTAGATCAAAATGGAACTATCTAAATGGAAACATGAGCACAGATATTCATGATTTGGACATTACCAGCCATCAAGAAAAAATGACAGCATCATGAGGCCTCTAGAATAAACTCTTTATTCACCAACCTTATAAAGCATAATCCATACAATAGCTTCTTAGTTAGAAGTAACTTTTATCTTTGTTACTTTTTATTATTGTTCTGGTTAAAATGTATTAACTAATTTTACCTTACATATATTTATAAAGTTAATGTATGTTTTGTAATGATCAAATAGTTGTTTATTTTTTTTTGGTATATATATATATATATATATGTATATATATATAAATAAATATATATATATATATATATATATATATATATAATAACAAGTCAGATGTCACATGACTTATATATAGCTTGCACTTACAAATATGTAAAATTAAGAGCGTGCTAATAGCTCTAAACAAGCTTTTTTTTTTTATTTATGATAAATGCTACTACAAGAGAAGGCATTCAAATCATTTTTATCTTGGATTGTCCCCATCCCCAGACCGGTTTCGACCTATGGGTCTCTTCAGTGAGGAGTTGGGACATTAGATCTAAAAAAACCAACTCAAGCAAAGCATTTATTTTATATATATATATATGTATATATATATATATATACTGATGTATCATTATTATACATACAAAATCAACAAGATGTGTTATTTATTATTTTATTAGTAATGTGGAATATATATACAATTATAATTAAATAATAAATTTAACGGTTTACAGACTATTATAAACAATCCTTAAATCTGCAGAAGTACTTTCGGTTATTTTTTTAAGCCTGCCTCAACTGCCATTAAATTAAAAAAACAAAGCAGAAGTAAACATCATCAATTCATATCCCACAAATCTCGTATTTTAATGTTAGCAGCTTGTCTATTTATTAAATGCATTTTATTTCTGTTTATAAAAATTGTCTCTTTAATTTTTCTTTTATTATTCTTTCTCTCTTCATGAAGAATTTTCACATTTTCAAATTCAAATTTAAATTTATATTTACATGTTTTTTCATCATCAAAGAAAACTGAAGAAGACATTAAATCACCATTATTTTTACTCACTTATATAACAATTCATGCTCCCTCAATATCTTCTCAATACTGCACCTAGATTCACCTATATATGATAGCATACAATCACAAAAAATTTGATATATGACATTACTTTTCTGCTTGACAGGTATGGCATTCTTAGAATTATTGACTAATTTATTAATATTGTTTGGAATGTAAAATGAAACATTAAACACATTCTTCTATATATCCCTAAAAAATTTCACTTGTGGATTTGAATTGACATAAAGTATTGTTTATTTGTTCAATTTTATAACCAACATCAAGCAATTTCATGGCAAATATCTCAATATTTTTCAGTTTATCACTTTGGTAACGACATAATTTTTCATTCCGAAACAAAAAAAAAAATTAAAAACTTTTTTTTTGTTTTTCCCTCAATCCGCGATGTAAGGCAGAAATCATTTCTAAAATAAATTATAAAAATTGTTTTGGTTCTAAAAAGATTTTCATCCACCTTCTCATGCAATTGTTTTTTTTATTAAATGCTTTTTTAAAAGGAGAGAGAAAGAGAATACATTGCCATTTAGTTATTTAGCTAAACTCTAGATTCATTTTAGAATTACACTGAAAAAGACATTCATATCATATATATATATTTAATTGTTTTTTTTTAAAAAATATCACACAATTGCTATTTTTATATGTATACTTAACCACATATGCTTATTAAATAATTATGCCTTAGAAGATGCATTGTATAAGAATCTGTTATTTAATATCTTTGTAATAAAGGGGTACAGTGTAAGCTTTTTCTATATTCATCAAATCTATTTGTGATAAATTAATTAAATAACATTAGATATTAATTAATCATGCTAAAAAATAAGATGTTGGTATAATATCAGCATATAGTTACTTTCGATGTTAAAGGGAGGGGACTTTATTATTTTATAATGGATGCCTAGCATAGTAACATATGGGATCATATATCTATATATGAATATTAATAAGGCTTTAATATCTATGGTCAATTTACCACATTCCCATACTGTGTTACCTAGTGATAGAATCATGTTTCTACATTCTTTTATTGTTTTGTTTTGAATTACTTCATCCAGCCAGCTCATGAGTATTGGATATACCAGTTGCTTGAAGTTTAATCCTGTTAAAGGGCCAGTGAGGAGAAAAGGTCAAAAGGCTACTGCAACATGCTTCATTCCTGAACCCAGGGCACACTAAGGCAAATGAGTTCCTTTTCTAAATCAGAATTATTTAGAAGCAATGTAGCTATCCAGAAATCAAATTGGCAAAATGATGAAGACTTTACTATTTTAGTGACATAATTTAAATATATATGTATGATCACTGAGTACCACATTTAATCTTTTCTTTTATAATTATGCCTATTGATATATGATCTATGTGTGTTGCTATGGAAATTTATTGTTAAGGATTCATTAGGGTTATATATTTATTTGCATAATTGAGGCTATGTTTAAGTCAGCCTCCAGCTTGTTTAGCTAATTAAGACATGTTATCTTTAGCATTTTCTCATGCCATAGATTGATATCCACACTTTCTATCTACCTAGTCGAATTCATCTCTTTGTTTAATAATATATATCAAATGTTTTTTTTTCTCTCTTAGTTAAACATTGTAAGCTGTAATTGCATCTTATGTATATGTGCAAGTACTTTCTCAAATTATTTGTAAATAATTACATAAAATGAAATATAGTCATTCTTATACTAACAATAAACTATAATTTATACTGGTAACAAGGTACAGATGTTTATTATTTTGTATGGTAAGCCAGATCAGTACTTTGTCTAAGATTCCTAGGAGTCTTATCTCTACATGATCATTAGGCTGCATCAAGAAAATTAACTCTTGTGAGGTAAATGTTATTTGCTCAACTCCAAATAGAATAAAGTAATTCTACCCAAGGTAAATCCATCCCTCAAGCTAATTAATGCTTCAAAATCTTTTAAAATGTTATTTATTTAAATTCTGAAAAGGTGGTCTATTAGTTGTTTTCTATACAACTGCTAGTTTTTTTTTTATTTTTCATACTCTTAAAATCTCAAATGTTTAAATATTTTATTTATTATCAAAATCCACGAAGGTGGGATTGAATTATTTTTAAATAGCAGAAAAGGAAAGGTGATAAATATTAATGTTTTTTTTACTAAATAAAATCTTGTAAATGCATATATTATAATGGCATAGCACATTACTTGTATGTATATGCATATATTATAATGGCATAGCACATTACTTGTATGTATATGCATATATTATAATGGCATAGCACATTACTTGTATAAATTATGGTATTCAAGCAAAGGTCATTTATTTTAGAGCAATGAATCCTATTCCATGTCAATAGTGACATTCAGTCATACTGCGTTACTGGCATTCAGCTCATCTTCCTGAATTTATATATGTGATTTTAATCTGGGGGTTGCAACAGGATCAAACCCATAGAGTTTCTCCTTATGTCCTATCCCATGGATAGTTGAGCTTCCTGAGATATATTCTGTATAAAAGAGCCTCTGGCATTTGTGATTCCAGTATGCCTGGCACATGCTATGCATATCCACTTTTCTCTAAGCACTGCCCAAGAAGGGGGTCTTAGACTTTGTCTTTCATCCAGAAGCATGACATTTTCCTGTTATTTCTTTGCCATTATGTCAGTACTGCCACTTCTTCAGTTATTTCTTTTGTTTTATGACCTAGTTTTGATATTATTAAAATTGCACTCTGCTCAATATATATATATATATATATATTGAAACTAAAACCGTCATGTTGGGCGCCAGTTTGTACCAATCGAAATGTATTGTGAAGATCGAATCTAACCGCAAAAACAATATCTGCACTACAAGGGCGCCATCTAGGCATTTGAGCCTAGAAAAATTTATAAAGTAGGCAGATACGCGCTGTTAAGATTCCACTTTATTTAAATATTCCGATCATTAGCCCAAGTCACTAGCTCAGCGGAGACGCAGAGATAAAAATCTATATCTTAATTTATATCTTAAATATCAAAGAGTAAAAGCCACTGCCAGAAATTAACATATAAAAATATTTATTTACGCACATATAAAATAATATTTAAATTTTGAGGAATAAGTTTAACATTTTAGATTTTTATATTAACTTTTAATTTTACATTTAACTAATTTTCAATGAGTTTAATTATTATTTAGATAGTCAAGTATGAATAGACTACATAGATCTGCATTTGAAAAGAAAATATTCTTCCCTGATTTAACCTTAGGCAACAAATTTCGCAACCAAATTGGCGCCAATCCATCTGATACATTCATATATTCAATGTAGCATGATACGACAACACAAAATACTATATTGTCAGGAATGTACATCTGAACAATAAGTAGAAATAGAGAAGACATTGACTCTCCACCAACGGGAATGTGACATCTGTTGGCAAGTAGAACAATAAACAAAAAACTCCATAGGAATGGACTGCGGTCTTCTGCTGACTTACAAACCCATCCATAGGCAAACAGAGGGTGTGTGGTGTATATCTATAATCCTGCCCATAGCGGACCTCATACTACATCTACTAATTACACAAATATATCCAATCCATTGAACCAATTCAACTACGAAATGAATAACCTAAGATTACCCTCCCTTAATACAACTTTACAAAACTATACAGCCATTCACGCCCGACTTAATTTTAACATTTAAATACGTTCGCACAGATTTGTTTAAAAATGTTGGGTATAGATCGATTACATAGATTCCACGGTCAAAAACATTTCAAAATAAACATAAACGATCAAAATACAAAATTATTGATACCGACAATCGCAGAGGGAAACTTATAAGTAACCCAATAGTATTCACCATAAGATACTTGCGTTGTCACCAATAACTTAAAAGACATCCGAATAAATACATTTTAGGTACTCACCGTAAGGTATCATTATTTATCGAATGTCTATATATTTTGATCAAATATGAAAACCAAAATATAATTAACCGCAAACGAATCCATGCAAGCATCTATAAACAACTTAAATTTCATACATTTAAATAATCTTTACAATAAGAAAAAAAAAATGGAAATGATGTTTATCAATTGGAAAACATATAAAATTAAACATTATTAATTTGATTTAAAAACTTACAAAAGTCAGATAAGAGTCCGTTTTAACATTTCAGTTGGCTTGTTTATCAATTTGTAAAACTTGATGAAAGTTCTTAATTGATTTTAACAATTGTTCATTTCATATAGCTTATGGTAGAAGAGTCCAGGCCTCTGCTTTCAATTCCCATGATGCCTCCATTGGAAGGTAATGTTCTGGAGATGGCAATAGCTGGTTCAAGGTATCACAGTCTTTTCATTTTTTTTTTATAGAGAGTGTGGTATGTGCGTCCTACCACATCTCTCAAACACACAACGCTGGAACTCCTCCGAAAAAAACTGTATTTCCCTTTTTATATTATCCACAAGGATTCAATTAACAAAACGTCACTAGTCTATCACTTTCATTAGGGTCCAAGCCAAGGCTTAGTGCTTCCATTGGTCAAGCTAAAATTTCTTTCTTCTCTTATCTAACTTTTCATCTGATTTTTTAATTACACAGCTTTTAGATAATTAATAAACAATCATTTCCATTTACAGATTACAGGAATTAATTAATACCTGTTTTTACTTTAACTTACGTTATTTTTTTATTAAAGTATTTTTATATTTCAATCTGGCATTTTTTTATTAAAAAAAATACGTTCAGATACTTTTTTTTTTGTTTATGAAAAAAATATTTTTAAAGTTTAGCATCTGTGCGAATGTATATACGTATAACAAACATTTTTAATTTTAGCGTTTAGTTTTTACTCTTATTTGTGAACTTTTAAGTTTTTATTTTAAATTAATGTAACGATATATTTATGTATCGTTACATATCAGTAAACTTCCTCAAAAAACAAAAACATTAAAAAAAAAAAAGAATTTACTTAGTGTTAGTAATTACGTTACACAAATTTGTTATATATGAAATTTCAAAAGGACAAAACTTTTTTTTTTTAAAAAAAAAAGACAAAACAGTAATTACAAATATAATGATAAAAAAAAAGTTGACTGATGATTTCCTACTACCAGCTAAATTTCTCCCTTCCAAATTTAGCTGGTAGTAAGGAATTATGTAACGATATATAAATATGTCGTTACATTAATCCAAAATAAAAACTTAAAAGTTCGCAAATAAAAGTAAAAAACTAAACGCTAAAATTAAAATGTTTGTTAAACATATATATATTTGCACAGATGCTAAACTTTAAAAATATTTTTTTCATAAACAAAAAAAAAAGTATTTGAACGTATTTTTTTTTAATAAAAAAAATACAAGATTGAAATATAAAAATATTTTAATAAAAAAATAATGTAAGTTAAAATAAAAACAGGTATTAATTAATTCCTGTAATCTGTAAATGAAAATGATTGTTTATTAATTATCTAAAAGCTGTTTAATTAAAAGGTCAGATGAAAGGTTAGATAAGAGAAGAAAGAGATTTTAGCTTGACCAATGGAAGCAAATAAAGGCCCGGACCATAACGAAAAAACAGAACAGTGACGTTTTTGTTCATGGAATCCATAGGAGGACTATAAAAAGAAAAAATATTGAGTTCCAGTCAGTTTTTCCAACTTGATTTGATGACAACGGTAAGATGCACTTGCCGTTCTCTCTCATTTTTTTTTGTTTGTTTTAAAAAAAATAAAATGAAAAGACTGTGATACCAGAATGGAACCAGCTAATGCTACCTCCAGAACATTTTCTTCCAATGGAGACACCATGGGAATTGCCAATGGGAACCTGGATTTTTATACCATAAGCTATATAAAATGAACAATTATTAAAATCAATTAAGAACTTTCGTCAAGTTTTATAAATTGATAAACAAGACAACTTAAAAGTTAAAACGGACTCTTATCTGACTTTTGTAAGTTTTTAAATCAAATTAATAATGTTTAATTTTATATGTTTTCCGATTGATAAACATCATTCCCATTTTTTTTCCTTATTGTAAAGATTATTTAAATGTATGAAATTTAAGTTGTTTATAGACGCTTGCATGGATTCGTTTGCGGTTAATTATATTTTGGTTTTCATATTTGATCAAAATATATAGACATTCGATAAATAATGATACCTTACGGTGAGTATCTAAAATGTATTTATTCGGATGTCTTTTAAGTTATTGGTGACAACGCAAGTATCTTATGGTGAATACTATTGGGTTACTTATAAGTTTCCCTCTGCGATTGTCGGTATCAATAATTTTGTATTTTGATCGTTTATGTTTATTTTGAAATGTTTTTGACCGTGGAATCTATGTAATCGATCTATACCCAACATTTTTAAACAAATCTGTGCAAACGTATTTAAATGTTAAAATTAAGTCGGGCGTGAATGGCTGTATAGTTTTGTAAAGTTGTATTAAGGGAGGGTAATCTTAGGTTATTCATTTCATAGTTGAATTGGTTCAATGGATTGGATATATTTGTGTAATTAGTAGATGTAGTATGAGGTCCGCTATGGGCAGGATTATAGATATATGCCACACACCCTCTGTTTGCCTATGGATGGGTTTGTAAGTCGGCAGAAGACCGCAGTCCATTCCTATGGAGTTTTTTGTTTATTGTTCTACTTGCCAACAGATGTCACATTCCCGTTGGTGGAGAGTCAATGTCTTCTCTATTTCTACTTATTGTTCAGATGTACATTCCTGACAATATAGTATTTTGTGTTGTCGTATCATGCTACATTGAATACATGAATGTATCAGATGGATTGGTGCCAATTTGGTTGTGAAATTTGTTGCCTAAGGTTAAATCACAGAAGAATATTTTCTTTTCAAATGCAGATCTATGTAGTCTATTTATACTTGACTATCTAAATAATAATTAAACTCATTGAAACTTAGTTAAATGTAAAATTAAAAGTTAATATAAAAATCTAAAATGTTAAACTTATTCCTCAAAATTTAAATATTATTTTATATGTGCGTAAATAAATATTTTTATATGTTAATTTCTGGCAGTGGCTTTTACTCTTTGATATTTAAGATATAAATTAAGATATAGATTTTTATCTCTGCGTCTCCGCTGAGCTAGTGACTTGGGCTAACGATCAGAATATTTAAATAAAGTGGAATCTTAACAGCGTGTATCTGCTTACTTTATAAATTTTTCTAGGTTCAAATGCCTAGATGGCGCCCTTGTAGTGCAGATATTGTTTTTGCGGTTAGATTCGATCTTCACAATACATTCCGATTGGTACAAACTGGCGCCCGACATGGGGCCATTTATACCTAGCCCTTTACACATCATCTCGTAAATTTTATAAAAACATTATTTATATAAAATCAATAAAATGTTTAATGTTTATAATGACGACTCGATCAGAACTTTGTACCTCCCTCTTACACAAAATCCTATCACGGGGCTGTCGGTACCTCAGGTAGAGTAATCAATATCATTTGCAAACATTTTCCAATAACATTAACACTCGTTTACTAGATTACATATTAGCCAATCAAACTTTTTATTTATTTAAAGAAAAAAATCCAATGGGCGCCAGCCGACCTTTGTCGACAAGTCTGCTTGACCAATACAATCTAGTACCCGTTCCCGCTAGCTCAGCTACAACAATCAATTAAATATAATCCGCCTACCTAAAAAAAATCAATTTATGAATCTTTCTCTGCGCTAAATTTCTCGCTTTCTCTTTTTCTTTTATTTAATTATTTAATTTAAATCTAATTTAAGTAATCACTAACCCATAAAGTCTCCATTTACGCTATTACACTTCGTTTGGTCTTAAAATATAATTAATTACACTTTCGTTCAAGTTCAGATAATATTTAATACAATAAAAATTTCATATTATAAATACATAAAAAAATAATTATACACACAGTCACAATAAAATCTCTGGGTAATGGAGCTAAAGACAACTAATAATTATTGTTCATACCATAAAGTTCAGAGTTTATTATCCATTTATGACTACGTCTTTTAATTAGTGAATTAGAAATTGAAATAAACATTACCTAGCTTTCTCCCTTATGCACCGTTCCAAGCATTGCTTCTGATAGTATTTCATTCGGTCAGTTAGCGCTAACTCTTTGCAATCTTTTTCCTGACGTCGTTGGGATCCTGTGGGCTCCACGTGGACACTCCGTCTCCTTTTTGTTTTACGCGACCATGATCGACATTTGAACTGTTGGCTGTTGGTATTGCGGGAAGGATTCGGCCGGCTGTTCACACGATGGGTTTAACAGTGCAGCATTATGTTTAACTTGAGACATATATTAATATTCAATGCTCTCGATCTATAAAAATAATTTTAATTAATAATACAATAGAAAATTCGCCCTTTTATATTTTACGGTCCTTATCTTGCGGATTCAATCTGCAATACGTAACTAATCCTCTGGTGTTTCAGATACGGTCCGTGCTGACTTTCTGGTGTTTGCATTGGTCATTTAATTTCTTTGTACTCTCTGCTAGAGTTATTTCAATTTCTTTATTTCAATTTCTTTGTTAGAATTATTTCAATTTCTTTGTTAGAATTATTTCCATTTCTTTGTTAAAGTTATTTTCAATTTCTTTGTTAGAGTTATTTCAATTTCTTTGTTAAAGTTATTTTCAATTTCTAGCCGTTTAATGGAAATTTCTTATGTTCGTCATTAGCTCCCATTGTTCACTACATTCCTTTGATTACATATATTTTTCCCTTTTTTTTTTTTATTATAATTATAAGACAAAACGAATTCCACCTTTTTTTTTTTTCTTAAAGCAATCTTAAATCAAATTTTAGTTCTTTAGGTTTTATTTAAATACGATTCAAAATTATATCTTGTAAAACTGTCTAATTTATGCTTTTAACGATAAACCTGTCTATGAGAAAAAAAAAATCTTTTTATTCTTATTTTACCCTACAAGACCTTTTATTTTTATTAAATATTTACATAAATCGTTTATCAATTTATATATTTTTTTTAAATTATGTGTAACTCCGTAGAAAGCACACTCCTTCCTGATGTATCTCGGTACAATATATATATATATATTGTACCCTTACTTCTCGAATATAATATAGTTTGAAATACAACTAGCTCAATTGAATTGTTATGCTTAATTAAAATTTGCATATCTATCTTTAATTTACTTTTATACTATCATATTCTAATTAAATTTATTATCAATTATCAAAATCAATATATTTCTATAGTATGTACTAATTAAATAAGTATTTATCAAAATCATGAGACTGTGAAGTAAAGTTACAAAGCAATAAGTAGATTTACATTGAGTCAATATCTTCCAAGACATTGTCTCAATGGCATAAGAATACTATTACCTCCTTATTAACTTACTACTACCTCTACAGCATTCTTATGGCTTTTAAATAAAATAAACTATCTTTAATAATAATAAAATAAATAAATCTTAACTTTTAATTTTTAAAATATAATTAAATAATCTCAGGTTCTTCTAATTATCTTAAAGTAATGATAACTCATGTAAATAAGTATGATATGGGATTTTATATCAAACCTAAATACACCTAACTTATTTTAATAATTATAATACTAATCTTAGAGTATAACTTAATCTTATCTATTTCTGATATATCATCAATCATTAAATAAATAATCATATGTATATCTTTTATTTTCATATAGCATCTTAATTTTGGAATAGATCAAAATCTTATAATTCAATAATCTGTGGCAATAAATAATATTGTACTCTTATATTATGCATTATAATTACTCTATGACCATTGTAATATGATGTAATAATGTCAATCAATTCTCATAAATGATAATCAGGAAAATATTGTGTTTATTTCTAAATAATAATAATAAATTCACATTGTGCAAATATTATGTTTCTTCAAATTATCTGCTGTCAAATGCTGTGGTGCAAAATAATGAACTCGACACACTTTTAAAACAAATTAAACAAGTTTATTTACATTAACTTCAACTAAAAATTTATTTACAATATTTACAGTTCAAAATTATGAAAACAAAGAAAATAAAAATAAGAAAATAATAATACAAAAATGTTTACACTGTTATTAGCTCATGCTCCTATTAAATAATCTATACATGCTTTTAAAATGCTATACTAATAATATTGAAGTATGTTTTTTTAAAACTTAGACTTTAAATAAATATCAGTGAACTTCAATTATTACACAGAAAAATTTATGTAAATAATATTTATGTAGCATATGTAAACAATTAAACTTTACTAATTAAATTGCTACATCACTTAAGTATTACTGTTACTTATTTCATCATGTACTAGTATGTGTTCACTTTACTATTAGTACTACTTTAATATCATACATGTATAAACTAATGTAGCTTTGTAATGTAATAAAAATAACTGATTATAATTTATATTTCATTTAATACAATTCATGTTACATGTTTTATCAAATATGCATTACATATATGTACTGTTTAAAAAAAAATAATAATATTTAAATTATTAATCAATTTCAAACTCATAAAGTATTATATTAGATAAATTCTATGATTCTTTTCTATGTGAAATTATTACTTTACTTTATGTGTTATACTACTCCTTCTTAATAAACTTTTATCTACAAAACATCCTCTAAAACTTATCTAAAATTCCGGGAAAACAATCATCAATTTAAATAAATACTAATTATCCATACTATTGATACTTCATCATTTATATTCAGGAAATCTCCAACTCAAATATAAACTTCTACATAAAACTTAGCTTAAATTATCCAATAAAATAAAAATAAAAATATAGACTTTTAACTCTCTTCCTAATTTGCAATATAAAATAATTACTTATAAACAATAAATATAATTCTAATACTATAACATAAAAACAATATCAAAATTTATTAACGAAAGAATCATATAATTATTTCTAAGCTTTTTATGTAATGTTGCATCGTATTTATTTCATAAATTCAAATTATGCATATTTAAATAAAACTGTCACTGCCAATATAATGTGTGTGTATTTTTAAAATAATCATACATTCATTCAAAATAACATATCATTCGGTTGATCTAAAGAAAACATATTAAATACATTAAAATTATTATTATTATACAATTTTTACCATCAATAATGATTTAATGTACAGTCCATCTTCCAATATTCTTCGGAATTACAGCTTCATAAAATAATTCACATTTACACTTACGATCATTCTTTAACATATTACGTTTTATATTAATTATAAAATAAACTTATGCAATTAATTATTATATTATTTTTAGTTACTATTTTAAGAAATGTACCTATCTTATTTTTAATAGATTAATAATATTTAAATTTTATATTAAATAAATAAACAGAATTTATATTACGTAAATCCAGCGATGTTTTCTTTTAACCATAATAGTTCTTAAAAATCCTAGGTACACATTTACTAGAACACCATTTCCTGTTTCCGGTCCACCACGTGTTTTTTTAAAAGTTTATGAAAAACGAAAATGTTCTTTTTTAAAAATAAGTTCCCCACAAGAAAATAAAATAAATTAAAATAGTTTATAGGCTCCGGATCTAGTTCTTTTAAGAATATTATTTAAAAGTTATTATCTTAGCTTAGTCTTTAGTTTTATGAAAAATTATCATTTAATTATTTTAAATTAACTGGGACGTCCACTTATTACTTGCGCATTTTTTAACAAAAACATCCAGGTAAGAGTAAACTTCTTTATTTATAAAACGGCCAGCGTTTAAATTATTTCAATATAATAATCCCATTATATTAATATTTTTAGCTAATTATATTTCAATTGACTTACTTTTAAAATTATCAACATTCAGTCTTTTAAACATAAAGACTTAACAAGGCAAGTATTTATAAAACTACTTTCATTTTTAATATCTTTACTTAAGATATATTTTTAAATTTATAGCTTGCAAAAATACTTTCTTTACACAAAAGTATTTATTCTTTAAAATATCTATTTTCTAATAGGCAATAGTAATTAGCTTTTAAAATTATATACTATCCAAAATACTACTTTTCTCCATCTTGTAAATTTCCGAACTAATCCAGCGTTTGTCATATTTCTAGGGTAAAGTTTCCGATATATTTTCATTATATATGATGTTCCCATGACTATTTGCTTGCAAATTGAGCTTCAATTTAGAGACGATTGATAGGAAAATTTAAATTAACACTGCATGACTATCATTTAAAATTTCTATAACTTATTTACAATGACACTCTTATAATTTTGAAAAATGATTTTTAAAAGCGTCTATAAAATTACTTAGCTATTTTTCTAATAGCACAATTAACTTGAAAATTCAATCACGAAGTCCTCTCCTAACAATTGAACTAAGCTTTTATACCGGAAGAAACTTCCCATTTGATTGGTAGATTAAACAATCAACTTTGCTGGCTTATTTACATATTTACCAACAACACAAATTAAAAATAAATAATGACTTATTTAATATTTAATATTTATTACATTATTAAATTTCTAAAATAATCTTTATCGTTTACTTAAATTTATTAAACATTTTTAAAAAGTATATTATTTTACTTGATTTTAATTTTAACTTTTATAAGATTATTTTTAAATAAACTAAGTATTTTTTATACGTCATATTTTTAAAACAATATTTTAAAATCAGATTTAATATTTCACATTGAATATCTTTATTTTTATCTCGTGATAACTCACGTATTATTTATAAATTTTACAACATAATTTTTAAAATAGTTTTGCAACTTTGCTAGATAACTTCTAAGCATGTGTGTGTATATCTAATTAACATCTGTTTTCTACAACACAAGAAACGCTTGTTATCGTCTAAAAATAAACTAACAATTGCATTTTTTAAAATAAATATTTTTTAAATAAATAAGATATTATAATAGATTTTAAAATAATTATCCAATATTATTAAAATCAAATATTAATCTTCTATTTAAGTATTTATAATAATTAAAAATATTTATATTCTTTTATATCATTATTTTATCAACAATAAATATATGTATTTAATCTTACTTGTCTTTTAAACACTTTTAGCTTTAAATACCTATTTATTAAATATATTAATGCAGTATTGATTATGGCCATTTTTCTCCAACTATATATTATAATCATCATCATTTAAAATGTCTCTCTCTATATCAGCACAATTTTACATATCAAATACTCATAGATTGCTTTAATTAAACCCTTTGAAATATTACCATAAGCAAAATTAACATCACATATTCAAATATATCTTAAATTTAAAATTTTTAATAGATTAGCACAAAAATTAAATGGTGACCCATACAAAAGGGCACAATATATATATATATATATATATATATATATATATATATATAAATGCCGAATACTACAAGCTTATTAATTAATAATGTTATTTCAGTCTTATACAATACCACTGTCATAATTTATTATTTCTGTATTTAAGAGTATCTATCTGCCTTGGGGAAAATAAAGCGTTCTTATTACTAGTGACATTCAAAAGAATTTTCAATAAATATTTTGTCATATAACTAAATGTAATTTTCAAATGTGTTTTACTTATTTTCATGACTATAATGGCATAAAAATAGTTTATTTTATATCTGTAATTAATCCTGGAATGTTCCCCAAAAGTATATGCTAGTCACCATGTTTCATAACCGTAAATTAAAACGTTAATAGCAATCTTATGTAAACTTTTTAATAATTTATTGGCATCTTAATACCGTACCCACCAATGATGTGTGTTAATGTATATAAATAATATTTAGTACATAAAAGAGAATATGAGAACCCTTAGCGTAAATTTCACTATGTAATTAGTAAGTAAGTCTCATTGTCTTCTCTACTCTGCTAGTGGTCCGGATTTAGAATAAATTATCATGTGTCATCATTATATGTTATTGAACTAGATGACATTAAACAGAAATGTTGGTGAAGTGTTTTCAAAAAGTGGGAAAATAAAAATTACTGCTAAAAGTAGATTAAATGTGTTTTTAGAAGCATAAGTGTTTTGAAAAAGAAAGATTGATGGATTAACTTCAAGGAATACAATCATATATGAGTTTATGATTACATATTTTTATTTTAACATGATTACAATATTATATGGTCCTGAATAATATGATCACATCAAATTAGAGAATGACTATTTATATGATAATAGTACTTTGAACAATAGAGGCACATTTTTTATCATTATTTCAATAACAATACCAGAATTTAATTACTTATTTTAAGGATTTATCTTTTTCTATTTGTTGAAATTTAAACAGCTTTTTTTTCAATTTAACAATTGCAAGTATTAAAGGACTGCAGTTTTTTATTTCCCATGTGTCAAAGCATCGGCTGGGAAGGACTGCAGGTTTTTAGATGATTTTTGAAAGTTTTATTAGTTTAATGGAGACACATATCTTCAAAAAATATTGGAATACTTTAACAATATGTAGAGTCATAAAACTGTGGTATAAAACCTTAAGACTGATCTATTATTTCTATTTATAAAATAAAATAAATAGAAAAAATTATAATTCTTATACCATAAAAAATAATGTTATCTATTTCTATGTTTTTTCAATATACTATATAAAATAAGGAAAGTTTTGGTGACTCAAAAAAAAAATTAAATACACCAATTTTTATTGCAAAATATAAAATTATATGGTGAGAAAAATGTAACTAAAACATTGAATGTAATGGATTTTTTAAAAAAGATGTATTTATGCATATTTTTCAGGTGTTACAATAAGTTACTAGATGAAGAGGTGTACAAATAATTTTAAAAATGTGATACCTATCAAGCAAAAAATAATGTTGTGTATCAACTTTTTGTGGATATATGTTTTCTTATATAAGTGAATCAAGGTGCCACATCGAAAAAAGATTAAAGGAGCATGAATTGTTATATAAATCTGTGAAAAGTAAAAATAATATTGATTTAATGACTGTGTCAGTTTTTTAGGATCATGAATAATTCTAATATAAATTGAAGTTTGATATTGAAAGTATTAAGATTTTTCATGAGGAAAGGAAGCATAATAAAAAAAATGAAGGAAGCAATTTTAATAAATGGGTATAAAATGAATTTAATTAACAGTCAAACTGCTAACATTAAAATTCAGGATTCATGGAATTTGAGTTAATGACATTTGCTTTCATTTTGTTTTTTGAATTTAATGGCAGTTGTGCAGATTAAGTAATTAACTGAAAGTACTTCTTTGATTGAAAGACTGTATGTAATAGTTTGTTACTGTTATATTTATTATTTTTATTGTTATTACAATAGTTTTCTAATTAACAGACTTATTTCTATTATATATATATTCTAACCTTGTCTTGTGCATCTTCACTTCCAGATAATATATGATATAAAATAAAACGGGTTCTATCTCAGTTAATAATTAATAACTAAAATATTCAGCATTAAAATTAAAATATTTCACTAGCTCAAATTTAAAATACGAATAAGGTTCAGTTTATAAAAATAAATTAAATAAATATTTAATATTTTCACGAGACTTGAAGTGAAAATACAGGTGACAAGATAGATTACATTGAGCCAATATCCCACAGGATACTACCTCAATGGCATAAGAACACTATCCCCCCTTATTACTATTTTAAATAACAAACTCATAGTATTCTTACGACTTTAATAACTTCTACTCACTAAGACTAAATTAATAATTAAATCTTAATCTTCTATTTAATAATAATCTAGCTCAATAAAATAATCTCAGGTTCATAAAGTTTATTCTAAGTTAATTTAAAAATACGGTAGTAAAATATGAGAAGGGATTTTATGTCATAATCTACTACACTGAAACTAATAATAATAAATAATAATAATATTCTTCATTGTTTAACTACTACTGGATATCTTTTCTTTTCATTATATTTTTATTACCATAATAAAATAATAAAATAATTTTATATAATCTTTTACCTTCATGTAATAATATAATAAATACGTGGTAGCATATGATAATCTGATAAACAAAGGATGTGTGGCAACTGATAGCATATAATTCAGTATACTATTGTGATAACTGATTTATGACCAATAAAACAATGTAAAATTATAATTATTTAATTAAAAGAATACCAATAAAATATTTAAAATTCTTAAATAATTCTCTATTTATCTTTTTGTGCAAAATTATATTTTTGTTTCAATTGTTATGAATATATCGTGATTTCATGCAGTGAAGTGGAGAAATAAACAATCAAGACACAAAAATTTTGAAAAACAAATTTTAACAAAGTTTATTAACAACAACAAATAAAATAAACAATTTATGTACACTATTTACAATGGATATCCTTATTTTAATCTTACATTTTTATCTACTAAGTTATATAAAAATAGTTTATAGTTTAGTTATATCTTTATTTATACTTAAGACAAAATATAAAAAAAAATGTTACCATTTGGTTTCTCATTATGGTTAACTTATTATAAATATATTTACTTATTAGCAGAATATTTCATCCTTAATATTATTAAACTATCTTATTTTAAAAAAAAAAAAAATTCATAGGAAAACATTCTACAGAAAAACAAAATTAACTTTATAATGAGTATGGATTTCTCAAAATATTAAAAAAAAATTTCATCTTGCAAAGTCAAAGATGTTACATAAAATATTCATCCAAAATTCAGTACTAGATTTTAGTGTTTTATCACACGATGTTTACTAATCATAATATATTCTTATTTAGCCTTACTTTAGTATGATATAAGTGTAATAATCAATATATTCCTGTTATTCAATAAACAAAAAATATACTATGCATATTGTTTATATAATTTACTTTGTACTATTGTATTTTAAAAATATGCAATACTTATTTTTCTTCAAAAAAAAATAAAGCATTCAAAAATAATCAACATTCTAAAGAAAATATCTTGTTTAGATACTCTATTTTAAAAATTTATATTTCATTTCCGAAAATAAATTCAAAATATATTCTATGATTCTTTCCTTTCCTTAGGATACTTTGGACCTTCAATTTCAAGTTATAAATTCTATTCCTTCTAAGCAAATAAACCAATCTTATACAAAACGATAGCATAACCTAAGTTCTAAATTATTTATCATTTCTTTTCAAAATATCTTACTGAACGATGCAGTTACATGAAATAAAGATAGCGAAACAGATGTATAGGATTTAAGGAAGAAAGCTAGAGTATCACTCTTAATATATCTCAAAAAATCATGGCACAGTGCAAAGAGGTATGACCTTTACCTGTCTAATAACCTCTAATACATGAACGATGTTAAAGCTACTTCTTCAGCTTTATTTAAAACATCAAATATTTAAAGACATATAAAACACTGTCCAAATAAAATGTGTATCAGTCATAGGGCTTTGTTAACTATGCTGATAACCACATAAAGACTAAATATTATTTCTATTCCTTATCATATCCTATTTTTTAAAAAAATACATCATCTTGGTTTCCTGCTAACTATAGTACTTCCAAGCCACTATCTCAACATTATTTCTCAAGATTTTTCTACATCTTACATCGATAAATAACTATCTGCATTTACAAAACAATAAATAAAATTCATTGATAGTTTAAAACAATTTCACTGTTCCATAAGAAAAGTTTGCTTACTTCATTATTCTATATGTTTAATCATATACAATCTACTTAGACAATATTTGAATATCCAATAACATGAAAGTTCTAAAAGAATCACATAATTATTTGTTATTATGTTGGATTATATCACTAATATATAAAAAAAAAATAATCGTCGTATGCATATTTTCAAATCAATCCTATCTCATAATGTTTTTTTTAAAATGTTGTATGAAAATGCGTTACATATAATTAAAACTTTTACACTTCATTCTTAGATTCATAGATGATCTAAAGAAAACAAAAATATACATTATAAATTATTAATAGTTATTATTATTACCAAATAACCCTTTTTATCTGGTCATCATTTTTAGTAGGCTTCTTCCATCCACTGGATATAGAAAAACATTGCATACATAAACGAAAAGACACATCCATACGTTTTATTTAAAAATATTCTTATCTAAATTATTAGATTATATTATAAATTTTATGTTATTAACAAATTAATGTTTTATGTTTTCCTAATCTTATAAATAGAAAAATTTACATTTAACTAAGTTAGTAAAATAAAAATTTAAAACTATAATTACGTCTTCACTTGACCATAGTTCATGATAAAATCCAAAAATGTTTATTATTTTCTCTAGAGTTTTAAAATGTTCTCCTCCAAGCGCGTTAAAGTTTAAAAATAAAAATAATTATTAATCCATTTAGTAAAATTTATAGAAAATAATCCTGGGTCTTTACTGTTCAGAATGAAAATTATTAAACTGTAATATTAAAGAATTATTCCCACGAAGTTTATTCAATATTCTCTGATGCATCACTCTGTTCAATTTAACTTAAGTTATCCGGTAAACTTTTACACAATATTTGTATTTTCATGGATCCATCCTTTATTTATCTACTATATGTTCATTTTTTTATATAGGTTTTATTTCTTAATAAGTTCTTTTTAATTCTTGTAAAATATATATTTAAAAAAAAATGTTTTCCTTCAAAAAGGACTAAACATTCTATTTCTTTCATTATATTTTATGATAACTCATACGATATAAATATCTTATTCTTTTTTTAAAAAAAAAAACTCCTGGATAAGCTTATAAATAATGCGTCACAAATTTTTTTAGACGGCAAATAGTTTTCTGTTTAAGCTTCCAGCATAATGTCCGAATTATTTTTATATGAGTTAGAATAATCCTCCGGTTGAGCATAAATAAAGCTGTATTATAATTTAAACATATTTTATTTCGTAGTATATCCATCTCTATTGCGTAGTTTAGGTTAAACTTCAGATAAAATAATCCTGGCAAGTAACTTTTAAAAATTAGAAAATCATTTTCACGAAGTTCCCAAATATATTATTTTTTAAACTCTCTTTTGCAAAATACTTTAAAATTATCAATTAGTTTTTTGCAGATAAAGTTATAAGAAAGTACTAAAAAATTGACTAAAATAAAAATTTTAAAAATACTATCTCTTTGATAGCTATAATTTACCTTTCTCTGGTTTCAATACATTATTAATCTCCCCTTATACCCCCGTGCAATTCATATTTATAGTCTGTAAGAATACCTCATTTGATTGGTTGATTCTTACTTTAACTTGAGAACAAATTTACATATTTTCAGTTTATAGCAGAATTATATTTGAAAATAAAAAATTATGACGTAATGAACTTAAAATATTATTTAAAATATTACTTTTAAATAAATTATTATTTTATTAAAACTATTTAAACATTTAAAATAACTTTTAAAACAATTTTAATAACTTATTCCATTTATCTATTTTTATTTAAACAAAATATTTAATTTTTTTTTTAACTGTATTCGTCTTTATTACATTATTTAAAACATTACATACGATAGTTAACTTAATATTTATTATTATTTGCTAGGTGACAATTCCATCCAATTCTATAATATAACTTTTAAAATATTTTAAACTTTGTTATTAATTCAAACAAGCATGTGTGTGAAAGTATATAGTATACAAGTCACATGATTAATAACTTTGACAGACGATTTTCAATCTATTTCTCTGCCCAGATTTATAAAATTGATACACTTATTATATTATATAAAATAATTATAAAAAAATTTGGAAGAACAATTTAGAAAATATAGAATTAAATACAATTTTCACCATCATAAAGTTTATATTTAAAATGTACTATATTAATTTTGACTATTAAATATGATTATAAATTTAAACATAGCATTTATTAACTATAAGTTTTAAACTATTAAAATCGAATTTTTTAAATATACTTTTAATAATTATAGCTGTGTTATTTAATATGGCCAGCTTTTACAACCATATGCAACAATATTTAAAGCTTTACATAACTATTTTTAAATGATTCGTTATAATTTTATATACTACGTATTTTCTTTAGCTTCAAATTGTACTTTATATTATAATTGACAAACTATAATTAATGTATTAAAAGAACATATTCTAAAATTTAAAATTTTTAGTAATTGACTGTTATGAACTATTACTGACCTATAGAAAAGGGCTCTCTCTCTCTCTCTCTCTCTCTCTATATATATATATATATATATATATATATATATATATATATATATAATATTATAAATCGATGTCTGTATTTCTTCAAAATAATCTACGCAAATTTATAAATTAATATTTAAAAATACAGTATTTAAAAGCTTATAAAAAATATATGTGTAACCGTCACTTGCTTTCAACCAACTTGTGGCTTTGTCAACTATCATTTTTAAACTCTTACCCTTAAAATAATATCTCCATTACTTAATATTTATAACAATTAAAAATAAACATGATACATTCTTAATTTAGAATAAAATAATTTACTAGGAAACCATTCAGATATAATAAGTGAATAAGGAATTTTATGGCCTCCGGGATGAAATCCTATACAACTATTTTTCAACTTAAATTAAATTCCATCATTTTAATTTATGATGAAGAATCAAAATAATTTTCTAACTGAATTAAAACAATTTCAATACAACATCAGTGATATTTTAACAAATGGGACTGATTGTAGAGATCCTTTTATAATGAACATATAAAATGATCCATTTCTTAGATATTTTTCTATATCTGAAATGCATTTATAAAAAGTGACTTTCATGTCAAATAACATGTGTTCATATACTCTCACTAACGTTTAACAAGGAATAAGCTTATAATAAAGTTTGTAATATTTAGATTTTTGAATAATATATGTCTGAATGAGGATAATCACTCAAGAAAAATAATAACAATAAAATAACCTTTATTTTTAATAATAAGGATCTTTAACATACAAAAGCTTTAGTATATTACAATATTATCTGAGTAAAATGTTTAAATGTTCAATTGTACAATACACTCTTAATGAATATTATAATATGGTTTACAAATGAATGAATGGAAATAAAGTAGTTATTAAATATAAATTATTATACACTGTTTAATAAAGTTTTCTGAAATATTAGTATTATAAGTTCTCAATTTTACAGCACAACCATTTTATAATATTTTGCCCTATGAATGTATTTGATACCTTTCAAATATCACTTAACAATTCTGCAATGAAATAAGTGTTTAAGGAGACTTCAATTTCTAATCAGAATGATTATTGGATTTGAACACACAAATACAAGGAAAGCACTGCAAACAAGATCTGCACATCAAATCAAAAACAACCTACACTTTGAAACAAAGCAAACCTCTCCATATAGTAGTGCCATCTTGTGGTAACAAAAGCAATCAATGGATTGCTTTGTTTTGAATTGTTTAGTTTAATAACAATTAGGTGCTAGTATGAGATAGTGATCATGTGATGTTTAGTGATTTAACCTACACTTTGATTAACAAAGAGTAAAACTGAAAGTAAGATGGCATTCATCATGACTACAAAATATATAAATTGCCAATATAAAGTCATGACAATAAATTACACATGGCTTTGTAGAAAAAACATATAAATAAATCTGCATTTGAGATAATAATGCAAGGCAAAAAGCAAGTGTTGGTATGAATTCAAAGAAAAAACCACCTGTTTATAGTAATATGTATAGCAATATATAATTTAGAACTTTATCTCTAGGCATATAGACATAGAGAATGAATCATCAAAACTATAATAGGAATAATGTTTACTGAGGCTATAACCTCGATAATATGCATATAAAATGCGATAGTAGGGATCTCTACAGGTATTTTAACCACAAGCTTACGCTATGGAAGAAAAGAGGGGAACCCCCTCCCCTCTTTTCTTCCATAGCATAAGCTTGTGGTTAAAACACCTGTAGAGGTCCCTATTATTGCATTTTATATACATATTATTGAGGTTATAGTCTCAGTAAATATTACTTACGTAATCATTGTGCATTTAATAAATTTATAGTTATAATAGGAATAATAATATTTGCCATAAATAGAACATTTTATGTTTAACTATGAGAAAGAAAAATATACATATATATATAATATAAGAGAGAGACTAAATACATCTTTTTGAATATACTTGACAAGATAGCAATATACAACAAAACAATGTAAATAATTATTGGAAAATATAGCTTAATAAGATAAATCATGGCATAAAATAAGCAATAAAATATATATCAACTTTTATTATGTTTATCATTAGCATATATATTCAAATAAATAACTTCATTGAAAGGGATTAAATATTACAGTTTTAAAATACAGTGTGATAAAATAGAAATATTCTGAGAATTTTTGAATAAATGTAGTTTATAAATAATTGGTAAAATTATACCAAATATGCCATGCATAAAATAAAATATATAGTGTAATACAGTATCATAAATGTTGAGACATGAAATTGTTATCTTTTACCAAATAAAAATAAAATAGAGGATTTTTATCCTTGGTGGCCCAACAACTCAATAGGATATAGTCTGTGTAAAGGTCCTTCTTTACATACAGATAAATTCAAATGACAGGTAAAAAATTTAACATGAACATTAACTAATAAATATCTATATAATATTAGCACCAAAACACATTTATGATCATGTTATTTTCCCAAAATCTATGTCAAAATACACACAAATAATGATGTATCTTTAATTTATCATGCAAAATTGTTTTTTAGAAAGCACATATTGATGATAAAATGAGGAGTACTTGTTTATTTGAGCAATAGTGTATTCCATAGTGAATCAGATACTTGGTTAATAATAATGGCAAGAGAGAATACATGTTAATAAAAACAGGATAAGTTTATAATACTTGAATGATGTTATTTCAATAGCATTTATGTTCAAATTATCTGCAATACAACTTATTCATGATCAGAGAAGAGAAGATAATTTAAAGATAAAAATAATAAATTTGAATACATTGTTCATTAATATCAAGAAATATTATCTATAAAGTAACCAAAAACAATAAATTTAACTTTATTCATTTAGGACAACATATTTCTATGCTTTTATTAAATTAAATATGATAAAAATTGTCAGTGAGTGAATAATTACACCTTGCTGATACCAATAGTAAAAACAGTTTAAATGTAGTTGCATTTAAATTAATTTATTTTGTTAAATAAATAAATATTGTCCTTTTCCATTTTAATAATTTTAAACAGTCATTGATCATTAATATATATTTAAGATATATTTTAATATTTCAAAGAAACATCACTTTAAATTAAATTAAAAATGTCCTTGCTGGATCATAATTAAATTCAATCAATATATTTATAAATTTTGGTATTATAATGCTGGTCCTGCAATCTAGAGTTTAGTAGTCTATCATTTCAAATGATAAATATAGAGAAAGCCTCCTTTCAAAGTATGAATCTTTTAAGCAAAATTATTTTTCACTTAAATAAAAGCTGCTTACAAATACTTAAAATAGTTTAAAGTTTTTAGCCGTCTTAATACTTTAATATAGAACAAATTTAACTTACAATATTGTTTCTTTCTAACAAGTAAATTAAATCAATAAAAATCTTATGCAATGTTTAATGCAGAAATCCATCAAAGTACACAAATCATATAAAATAATTTAATTACTATTAAATACTTTGTTGACTTTTTTATTGTATTTCCCTGCAATGCATATTTCCAACATTGGAAGTTTCAGTTTAAATTTATTGGGTTGGATGAAATTATTTTTCAATTCATATTTTAACTTTTAAAACAAACAAAATATTGTTAAAAGCAATTAAAATTATTAAAATTTTAACAATTAAATTAACAAAAAATAACTGAAAAACAAGTATGTGAGTGCAAGCTAGTGTGTTCGTTAATTCTATTTATAAGAGATGTTTTTGTGACTGATTTTTTTAAGAATGAACTTGACATCCATTCTACTCACCTTTGGCCTACAGTTATAAAACTTTACAAATTAATTTTACATTTTGTGAAAAATTACTAAAATAAATTAATTTATATGTGTACATAGACTTTAATTAATTATTACAACTTCCAAATAAATTATTTAAAAGAATCAAAAATGTATTATAATAAAATAAAATAAAATATGACATAACATATTATATTATTTCAAATAAAATATTATTTTACATTATTCCTTTAAAGATATTTACCACTTTAACTGATTTAAGCTCCCAGAACATTTTAAAGTAATACTTTTTAAAACAAAGATTTTAAAGTAATACTTTTTAAAACAAAGATTTTTAAAATAATTTTCCAACATTCTACAAACAAGAAAGTTAAAGTAAAAGTTTATATCCTTTGCATTCTTACACACTAATGGATTTTTTACTTAAAAAGAAAAGCATAATAAATAAAATTATTCATAATCATATGAAATCTGGGCATGGCCACTTGGACCATTGATGCTATACAAAATCAATCAAATGTAATGATACCAGGCCACCATAACTTTTTTTTTTAGAGAACATCATTTTTTTTTATTAAACACATTTTTATTTCATTTATAACATGATTTGTTTTTTATTAAACAAATTTTTATATTCATTTTCATTGTTTTTATTTAATCTGACATTTTTCTTTATTCAACAAATTTTGGTAATTTAATTTTGTGTTTATTTTTTTGAATTTTAAAACTTTGGATGTTTTCACAATGAAAAAGTTTGTTTTAATCCTGCCGAAAAAATTCAATGGTACAATTATTTGGGACTTGTTTTGACTTTGTTCTACCTTTTTTTATTTTTGGTTGACTCAATTATTTTTCTTCTTATTATTAAATCAAAAGTAACTTTTGTGTTGTTGGGGGTTCAAAAGTTGTTTTGAAACCCCCACCCCTACCCTCGGATCAATAATTGTAACAAAAAGTCAATAACTTTTTTTAAAGAACTTTTTTCACTTTTTACTTTTATTTATATTTCATTTGAATTAGCCTTTTTTTGGCTTCTACAATAAACAGCTTTTTTGAGGGCTTTCGTATTGTTATTATTAACAAAAAGGAAACAAAAATAGCCATTTATTTTAACCCCACTTGTTTTAACCCTGCTGAAAAAATATAATGCAATTATTTGGGAATTGTTTTGAATTTTTTCTACATTTTTTTTTTGTGTTTACCAAATTGTTTTTCTTCTTATTAAATCAAAAGTAACTTTTGTGTTTTTTGGGGGTACAAAATTGTTTTCAAATCCCCACTACCCACACTCACAAAAATAATTGTAACAAAAAGTCAATAATTTCTTTTTTTCTCATCAACTTTTTCTCAATTTTTACTTTTATTTATATTTCATTTGAATTACCTTTTTTGCCTTCTACAATAAACTGCTTTTTTGGGGGGCTTTCATACTTTATTATTAACAAAAAGTCAACAAAAATAGTCATTTATTTTAACCCCACTGAAAAAAGATAATCCAAATACTTTTTAATTTCTAATAAAATAAAAAAAAAAAGGACACAAACTTTGGACTTTTTAAATTTATTTATTATTTTATTGCTGTAATAAAAACAGTCTGATATTTGCAAAGACATTATGTGCCTGAAAAAAAGGACACAGTCTCTCTCACTTTCTGTATTCAGAAATTCTGAAAAGTTGAAAAATTGCACATTCTTCTCAGACCATTTATTGGTCTCATATATTTTCCACACTGAAATGTGACTTAATGGGTGAGCTTTATCAAAGCATGTTTAAACATACCCTTTGCCAATTTTTTACACATTAACATTATTTTAGAGAAGGGTGGGGACTATATAACAATTATTAGTAATTAACAACATTATTTAAATATAAATGACATTACTCTATTATGGAGATTTGAAAAGTTGTACCAACTTGGAATTCAAACACCCTCAAGCGATATGGTAATCAGCTATGTATACAACAAATATGCATAAAAAGTTTCAAAGTACAAAACAGGCTGTAATATTTTTGTGCAATGTCATGTAAAGCATCTTGCAATGGGTTAATACAATATAAATGTTATATTAGCCATAAGGCCAGCCACAGAAATGACATTTTTATGTGTTTTGACACATAAACAATGCCCTCAAGTGGCTGTGCTCAGATTTCAGATGATTACATAATTATTTATCTTATTCAATTAACTAGTTTAAAAAGTTATTTAATTAAACTAATTTTTATTATGATTATCATTAAATAAGCCATATTTTTTTTTATTTAAATAAAAATACACTGTTAGTAAACATTAAATCATTAATGTTAAGTTACTAATATTTAAATTATATGATTTAATGTTCACTTAGATTCTAAGTCTAATATTTTCTTTTAACATACTAATAGTTAAATTATGGTTGTTTTATTCTTAATGTTTACAATTAATTTATTAATATTTCAGGGTAAAGATATGTCTAACACTAAGCATTCTAAAATCAACCACAATTACTTGTGAATTTAAAGCATTACACACAAACTATTAAAATAACTTTTAAAGCTATTAAAATTATGATAGTTATAAATTGGCTCAAATAATATATCCACACATACATATTAAGCAATTATGCAGTTGGCATACAACAAAAATTAAATTATGATTTTTTTTAATAATAAGCAATTATGTAACTGAATATTTAGCATTACTGACAAAGCTAAAGGTCATAATATAGCACCATTCAGTTGGATCAGATCATAATCTTCTTCATATATATATAATCAGTATTCAGCATATTAAAATAGCAATTTCTTAAATATAAATGAACAATTTTCTCACCAATTCATAAATTCTTACATCCGTTTTGTTGAAAATTCAATGATGGAATGTTCAAAGCCCTTGTGGATTTGACATTGTAGTCATAACCATGTAGACATTATCTCAATCTGACCTTCATATTTATTGGATCATATATATATATATATATATATATATATATATATATATATATATATATATATATATATATATATATATATATATATATATATATATATATATATATCATTCTCTTCTTTTATGGCTTATGACTTCACATAACTCTCAATTCGTAGTTATGTCCATTTCAATTATATATATAATGGTTCAGACTCCTTTTAGAGATAAATCTAGTTTGATATTACAAGCTTATTACCTCCCTCCAATAAATTAGTTTTTAACACAAAGAAGAAAAGAAATAATATAAGTAAAGGTATCTAAGTTAAAAAAATGTTTTCTCTAGACAAGCTATTTATTTCTTTCATTATTATTTACACCAACAAGACAGATCCTTTTTTTAAAATGGAGAGAATGTAATTTATTTTTAAAAAATAGTAACAATAGATATAGGCACATGTCTTTATTATGTGTAAACTTAAACAGCATTGATATAAAAAAGTTGTAAAAGACACTAGATTTTTAGTTTTTGTATTGAGAAAAAAAGTGTTCTTGCTTTAAGAAAATTATAATAACATCGTTGTCAAGGACCTTTGTATTTCCTCAACCAATAAAATCTCTGAATTTTCAGTTTATTAAAACATTCTATCAAGCACGTACTGCTCAAGTTAATATAAAAATATTAAACAAAACTAATAGTAATATCTGTACAATTAAAAATATGCATACATAGACATGCAGACCAATATGTAAAACAGGTACAGTATGTAAATTAGATGTTCCATTTGTTTGATAATTGGACACAGCCCAAGGCATTTTATATATTTTTTACCTACTATTCATCTCAACTCATATTGTTTTATATTGGAAGAAGAAATGGTGTGCCCTATAGTTATCTCATGATTAAAAAAATCGATTTGTATTCACAATTTAATGTTATTGTACAAATATATGTGCTGGCCTACTAATTGATCTGTTAGTGTGAGATTCACTGTAATACACAGAACTACTGGATGGGGCAGGACATAAAATTTTACATATAACCTGGGAAACATGTTGAAAAGTTTTTCTATCTATAGCATTATTTAAAAGGTTGTTAAGATAGGGGGGACAATCTGGAGCTAACTCTGAATGTGTCCACATAGACCATTTGAACTTTTTTTGCAAATATGGGAGATTTAAGGCAGGGCTATCCATGGTTTAGATAGATTGTTATTGTCAGCAACTTTGTTAATGTTATCATAAAATTTTACAAATGTTTTTATTAGTGTGTTATAGTTATATCTGATATCTATTATATCATTAATATAAGAATCAATATTGATTTTTCTGTAAGCCTCATGCTTGCATAATTTTTTGTTTCTATGTAAGAAGCCTTTCAGGCTTGCAAGTTTGTGTTCAAATGGAACTTTAGATTTGGGATAACTGGATCCTCACATTTGGATTGGTTTTACATTCATTTTAAAGTTCAGTTCCCCCTTGTTTTATTTGCATATATATTGCAGTGCTTGCAAAATACATGTTGCCATGTGAACCTATATAGGTCATGTTACATATTTTTCATTTAAAAATAAATTATTAAATTATTAATAGATTAAAAAAAAGTAATATGTTTAGAGTAGATTTCTTTTGTTTAAAACATGGTTTTATATATATATATATATAAAACCATATATATATATATATATATATATATAAAAAGATGTATTTATATATATATATATATATAATAATAATAATAATTCAAACAAATATATTTAACACAGTATTCAAAATTAAATAATATATTCTTTACCAGAAGTACTTTCAATTGTTTCACTGACAATCTTTTTCAACCGTTAATACAAACGTTTGAAAAAGATTGTCAGTGAAACAATTGAAAGTCTCTGGTAAAGAATATATTATTTAATTTTGAATACTGTGTTAAATATATTTGTTTGAATTATTATTATATAATTTAAAAATACAGACATTTAATGGTTGTAGTTATTTATATATATATATATATATATATATATATATATATAAATTATACATCCATATATATATATATATATATATATATATATATCATATTATATATATATATATATATATATATATATATAATAAATAAAGTTTGATATCTGTATTCATTTCACAATATATGTAATATACAAATCAATATATATATCAAAATACAGTACAATTTATATAAATTATATTCTTTTAGAAGTACTTTCGACTATACACTTAGTAGTCTTTATCAACTATATAACGTTGAATAATCAAAACAAGACAACCCTTAACAATACCTTAGTTCAATTCAGATTTCCCACAATTCTGTTATCTTACCATTTGATGACTGGCGATTCATTAACATTTGACGATTTTTTGAAATCAACATAGCCTCTTTTATTTTACGTTTATTATGACAACGTTCAATTTGAATAATTTTCATATTTTTATAATCAAATTTAAATCCATATTGACAAGATTTATTATGATCAAATATAACAGATGATTAAGGTTTATTTACATCTATTCCATATTGATTCTCTTTTTGAATTCTATTATATAAAAGTATATGTTCTTTTATTCTCTTCTCAAATGTACACTTAGATTCACCAATGTATTGTACGCCGCATCCACATATCAATCTATATATAATAGAATTTTGATTAAACTTTGAATTTTAGAATAACATAAATAGATTGCTTAATAATTCTAAAATTCAAAATTCAAAGTTTAATCAAAATTCTATTATATATAGATTGATATGTGGATGCGGTGTACAATACATTGGTGAATCTAAGTGTACATTTGAGAAGAGAATAAAAGAACATATACTTTATATAATAGAATTCAAAAAGAGAATCAATATGGAACAGATGTAAATAAACCTTCATCATCTGTTATATTTGATCATAATAAATCTTGTCAATATGGATTTAAATTTGATTATAAAAATATGAAAATTATTCAAATTGAACGTTGTCATAATAAATGTAAAATAAAAGAGGCTATGTTGATTTCAAGAAATCGTCAAATGTTAATGAATCGCCAGTCATCAAATGTTAAGATAACAGAATTGTGGGAAATCTGAATTGAACTAAGGGTATTTTTAAGGGTTGTCTTGTTTTGATTATTCAACATTATATAGTTGATAAAGACTACTAAGTGTATAGTCGAGTACTTCTAAAAGAATATAATTTATATAAATTGTACTGTATTTTGATATATATATTGATTTGTATAATATATATATATATATATATATATATATATATATATATATATATATATATATATATATATATATATATATATATATATATAATGTAAAAGTACAATAACCATTATAAAAATATTATATTTAAAACATAAATAATTAACAGCATATGCAATATAATAGTTTAAATTCTTTCGAAGTGCTTTTGATTACATAGTAATCCTCATCAACGTTAATTTTTTTTTAATGTTACATGAATTTTTATAAGCAGTTATGGTTGTATTTGCAACTTGCCTATTAATAACATCGTTCTTATATTTATCAATCAAAATTGCCTCTTTAATTTTCCTCTTTTTATGATTCCTGTCTTCCATTAATATTTTTATTTCATTACTATTAAATGTAAAGCTATAATTACTGAAGCTGTATTAAATTGACTATTTACATTATTTTTAATTCAATTACATAATAATTGATGCTCCTTCAATCTTTTTTCCACAGAACATCTTGACTCACCAATATATAATTTTTTACATCTGAAATCTGATAAATTATATTACTTTTTTGCAATATAGGAATTATACTCTTAGAATTATTAATCAATCAATTAACATTCAAAGGAACACAAAATCAAATATTATATATTTCTTCAAATACAATCTTAATTACTTTAGATTGTACGTTATTTATAAATGGCATACATATCCATTTATTATTATCTAAGGTAACATTCCAAACCCTCTTCTTATTATTAAATGAATTTACTGTATGCAAAATTTGGTTTTTATTATAACCAATCTTTAAAAGTTCATACAGTAAATTCACTTAATAATAAGAAGAGACTTTGCAATGTTACCTTAGATAATAAAAAATGGATATCTATCAGACTATTTCTATTATATGTTCGTTGATTTAAAAGAAAATATACCAAATAATATACACCTCTCTTTAACAATATAATAAAAGAGGAAAAAGAAATACATTTCTTTCCTTTACCTTCTTAAAAGAAACATAAAACATATTTGAACAAAAATCAATTTGTACCAGCGTATCCATAATTTGTGAATACACAATCTCGAAGTTCATAATAGCACAAAATTATACATAAAACATAATAATAAATATGTCTATCTATCTATTACATACAGCGATGATGACAAGTAATATATAAAAAACAATAAAGAAAACAAAAGTCATTTTGTATTTTTTTTTTTTTTCATATGTCATAGCATCTGCCGGGACGCGAACCCACACCCGTCTGCAACCAACTACTTGCTTGCATGGCGGCTGCGATGATTTAAAATAATAAAAAAAGTTCACTTGCAAAATCTTTTTCCGAGTGTTCATTAAACGATACTGAGATATATTCCCAAACTAAATTCATGTTTATTAAGAATACGAAACATAAATGAATTTCTGTACAATAACAAAAAGAAATAATCATAACCTACATCTGATCTAATAACTCCAATGTTCGTAGTGGAACTAAAGCTCATTACACCACACATAAGTAATCAATTTTTATTATGACGGAAATATGAGACACTTTTAGCTACCGTTGTACAATAATTATTTAATTCATTCCGTAGTAATTTTTAAATTAAGTAAGCAGTTGTTCTTAATAACTCTCTTAAATCGCATTTGTTTTTTGTTTTTTTCAATATTTATAAGCTAGTATACATATAGTTTATTTTTAAATATTGTAAATTAATACATCATAATCCGTTGGCAATTCCACGATTAGTAATAATTTATTTACTAATGCATCCATATCGAAGAGAACAGGAATATACCGCATTCCCGTTCTTCTATCCGATTTAAGTATATATTTAATGAGTAGTATCATTTGGTTATTTGGAGTAATTCACACTTTATTTCTTTCATAAAATACATATTATTTTTAGGAATACTAAATAGATAAATACTGTCATTTCTCCGTAATATATTTAAGTATGGCATGATATATCAAAATACACATATCCTGTAAATTTTATATCTAACTTTTATAAAAGCAAGACACAAAACATAGTGAAAAATTAAAATAAATTCTGTAAAACTGTTCTGCGCACATTTCCAAACGATATAATAAGATAAAAGTAGATTAGGTATATGATTATAAAGTTCATGCATTCTATCTTCCTTCTTAATGATAAATAAATAAAGTAACGCAAACTTAATATTATAGATGTACATGTTAGAAATAGCAATAAACAAACAATGATTAATTCAAACGTTTAAATGAGGTATAGAAATGAAAAACCGATTTAACTTCTTCAAAAATGATTAATAATTTATTTAATTTGTAAAATAATCAACTAATCCAAATATCTATTAATCATTGGAAAATATATATATATTTGTTAAATTATTAAAGATAATTACTGTAATTTAAATGTCTTCATGTTAAATGTACTATTGCTTAGTGTTATTAAAAGATGAAAATGAAATGAAACATAATACAGACATACATGCATGCACATGTACTGCAATCTAAATATTAAACTATCTTGACTAAATATAATTGAAATGACTATTAATGTTGACAATGAAGATAGGCATCAATGAATAAAGGATTAGGAAACCATTCAATCCAATACTACACTAAAATAAAATAACTTTGCATTAAATACTTCATTTTTTTAATACAATACAACTATTCACTACAGATACAAAGTATCTCAATTCCCTTACTTCCTCTATTACATTTGAGTTGATGATATAATAGTTAATTAGCATTATAGTTACTATTTTTATTGTTATTATAATAGTTTTAATTCATGGACATTTTGTTTGTGTTACATATTTATACAATATTTAAATACATGTATATTGTCTGTACTAAACTTAGCGTAATTAAAAGAACCTAAACACAGACTTTCAAGCTTCTGACATATATACATTCAATCTTTTCTTTCCAACTTTTCAGCCATTTATATCATTGGAAATCCAAAGATGAAAAACGTAAAGTTATTCTTGACGTCAATATTATTGATATATCCATGCTCATCCTTAAGTCTCTCTGTCCCCTCACATCATCCAACTCCACTTCAGTCTTTTAATGAGGTCAATAAAACCTGTTTGTTCTCTTACCAATATATTGTTTTTGATATCTTCTTGTTACTCCTAATATGCATCTCTCTATACTTCTTTGAGTGGTCTGAAACCTCTGTATTGCTTTTCTATTAAGTGTCCAAGTCTGAGATACATAAGTAAGAACTGGTAAAACACATTTATTAAAACCTTTCTTTTCAAACATATAGACATATGTCCTTTTAGTATCAACTTATTTCTACCAAAAGCACTCCAACTAAGTTTAATTCTATTATTAATTTCACCCATTATGTTTTCATCTGTATTAATAATCTGACCAAGATATTTGTAGTTGTTAACTTCTTCTAACTCATCATAATCAATCATTATTTTCATATTTTGAGACAATCCATTGAACATTACTTTAGATTTTTTAACATTTATCTTTAGTCCTACTTTGCTACTTTCATCTAATAATCCCTGCAACATTTCCTGCAACTATCAAGCATTATTTGCAAAAACAACTACATCATCTGCAAATTCTAAATGACTTAAATAATCACCATTTATTTCACTCCTTCAGCTTCCTATTTTAACCCACAGAATACTGTTGCATTTCTATAAATATTCTTTAAAATATGAAAATATCCTGGATCTATATCTTGATGATCCAATGCTTTAGTCACTGAAGAAATGTTCATAAAATCAAATGCCTTTTCATAATCCACAAATCCAAGCATAATGGCAACTCATATTTATTTGTCCTTTCTATAACTTCTCTCAATACTTGGATATGTTCTATTGTACTAAAACCATTTTTAAATCCAGTTTCTTCTCTTGGTTGGTGGAAATCCAATGTTCTCTGTAGACAAGTTGTATAAAACTGAGAAAAGGCTGATAGATCTGTAATTTCTAATATCTTCTTTATCACTGTTTTAAATATTAATATTAATTCTGCATTTGTCCCACCACCTGGTACATCTTTATCATTTAGACATTTGGTATATATCTTTGCTAAAAAGAAAAACTATTTTTTCACCTCCTTCTTTTAATATATCATTTATAGTTCCATCTTTCTTCATAAATTTAATTGCATGTCTCACTTCTTCATTTAAAATTCTAGCCAATTCAGAAGATATCATAGATATAGGAGGTACTTGTTTATTATTACTATATAATTCTTGATGAAACTCTTCTATCCATTTCATGATGTCACCTCTTTTTTTCAAAATATTTCCATCTTTTTTCCTCATTGCTGATATAAATTTTCACCCAATACTAACATGTTGTTTTACACACTTGAGACTTTTATTTTCTTCTACAGCTTTGCTTGATAGTTCACGCTTATACTTTCTTATATCATTTCAACTATTCAATCTTTTTTAATGCATCATTTTTGTATATCTTCATATTTCTTTTTTCTTCATAAATTCCCTAGTCTCAGTAGAGATTTTATTGGTCAAGTGCTGCTTTTTTCTACCAGCTATCTTTGTTGCAGTTTTTAAAAGTGTATCAGTTATTTTCTTATTAATTTCATTCAAATCTGAATCATGCTCAAAATCTACTAATACTTGAAACCAATTTGTAAGTTGTAATTTAAATTCATTAGAGTGTTTTTGAAGATTAGAAATATCAACTGTAAATATTGTTTTTCTTAATAATTTTTGTCTCTCTAGTTTTGCATTAACATGTACCTTGCATCTTATAAACCTATGATCACTTCCAGTGTTAAATTTATTAAGAACATAATAATCTTGAAATATGTATTTTTTGTTAGTCAAAATATAATCCAATTCTATTGTACCTTCATTTAGATGCCTCCATGTCCATTTCTTTTTAACATTTTTTTTCAAAAAAAATAAGTAAATATATATATATATATATATATATATATATATATATATATATATATATATATATATATATATATATATATATATATATATATATGCAAACTACACAAGTCTATGACTTCTCTTATTTCTATTACCATAACCAAAATTACCTATAGCACTTGCATCTTTTATTTGTTTACAATTCCAGCATTAAAGTTTTCCATAACAATTTAAAAATGTTGTTTACTCTGATTAAAATCCTTTTGTACATCCATATAAAAATCAACTTGTTGGGGCATAAATCTGAATCATCTGCATTTGGTAAGTGCTATTAAGCTGTATAATCAATTTTGCCAATATTCCCAATACACCATCAATCTCCACAATGTTGTTCTTCCAATTTTTATTTATAATGAATTCTACTCCAATTGTATTTCCAATATTTGTGCCTTTATAGTAGAGTACATTTCTACTTTTTAAATCCATTGTCTCTTCCCTTTTCTTCTAACTTCACAAAGCCCAATAATGCACCATTTAATATAAGACAGTTCTTTTTCTAATTTATTCAATATTCCTTCACTTGAAAGTGATCTGCAGTTGTAAGTATCCAAATAAAAAGTTGTCATCTAATAACAGCCTGGGTCTGCAATCAGGGTATTCTTAGCACCCTCTGTCTTTGGCCACCAATTGCTGCCTTGGTTGGTGACTTTACAGCCACCTGGAAATTAGGGTCATGATTTATATTTGTCTGTCATGATTGTATATATCTATTGGAAAAATATTTATCATTTACATATAAATTCAATCTGCCTTATCAGGCAACTGAGAAGAAAGACCTTGGCGTTTCTTGAATTTAACATCAGAAGTAAAGAGCCAAAAAACTCACCACACTGGCTAATGTGTGTTGGTGAGCAGCCCATCCATGTTTGTATACTATATGAATAATCACATAGTAAATAACATCTGCAATGACAAAAACATATGGAAGTGGACATTATGAATTTGCCCTGCTCAGTTCCTTTAAGGCCTCCTAAAGAAATTAAAGAGTTTTCTTTCAGTTAATAGCAAACTCCTTTCTGTAGCCAGAATCTTAATACATCTGTTTATATATACAGAAAAAAAGATGGGTAAAATAGAGGCTGAATATGTAATATTTAAATATATGTATATTGTCTATATTAAACATAAAAATATTAGTGTAACAGTCAGAAAACGTGTGACTCGTAAACATAGTGCAGAATTCGACCACCACACAGAACAGCAGCACCATCGAGGTAGCGAAGCCACCCGTGTTACTGAGTTCGAACATAGTTTATCGGTTCCACAATACAATCCACGAAACAATGCATCTGATGTGACATTAGTAAATATTTCCTTAGGCATGGTGGTCAGGGATATGCAAGAGATTCATGATTTTATTCTCGAGTTAGCCAATAATCAAACTAATATTAATTAAACATTCATATTTACATAATCGAGGAAATATTATATAAAATGGGTATCGAATAAATGAAATGTAACTGCAGACGTATAGTTTAAAATTATTTATTAATACATTTTAATAAAACAATCATTTACTAATAATATTTTGTGGATTCAAAGCTTCAGTAGTGGGATTTGCGACATGATTATATTTTAAATAATACATTTATTTATTTAGACATTATTTTATATTGAGGACTTCAGTAGCGGTATTTCCAATACTGTATTGTTTACAAAAGGAATTCACTTATTTAAAGGCATAATCTAGCTACCTAAAATTCTCAAGTAAGTATTTCTAATGCATGCCTGGAGGGATTTATATCTTTGCAATGCAGGACTCTAAAGTAAGATTTAAGAGTAGCGGCGGACATATATTTATTTAATTAAAATATTTATTTTATGACTAAGGGCAAACATTTATTTGAGAGTGAATTACGAAGATAATGCAGAGGTGGAGTGATATATAGAATAATAAAATTAAGTAAAGGAACACATGGTATGCTTTAGAAAGGCGATATGGAATGGCAGTATATTGAAACTGCAATGCCGTGAATGGGTTTATAAGAATGTTGGGCTGGTCTCTGCCATTGGCCCGATGAAGTAAGGTGTCACATAAGCATAACCAGGGACAAGTGGTCCGTGTCGCAGTTTGCTGGCTGGCTGCATGACATTGTCAAATCCTACAGGAGCACCCATTATGTCCATTTGTGTAGGACGACTGGGGTTAATTTCAACCCTGAAGAATCCGGAAATTTCACAGCGGAATGGGTCATCACGTCTCTAAAATGTAACACATGTATAATGTATAAACGATTATGATAAGATTTAAATAGATTTCTAACTCGGCTCTACATTATCAACATTTACTAAAGAACTTTAACGACTCTCAAAGAAATGTAATTTTATGAAATTATTCATTAAGATTTAATAAATGCAAAACATATATAAACTGGGGATTATTACAACTAATACACCAGCCATTTGCGAAGTAGTGAACCCTGCATTACAATAAACGATGCATGGAATGCGTGTTGATTTATATGAAAGTTAAGTTATTTATGAAAGTAAATATTAATAAAAATTTGACACGCATTAACTGTTTCAAGCGATCATAGATTTAAACTTTGAAAATAGAGACAATTATGAGCATGCAATAATTAAATAATAAATATAGATAAAATGTAGATTTTAGAAATACGCACCCAAGAAAGATAGAATGAGGTAAGCTAGATTATTAGAGAAATTTACACATTAAGTTAATTATTCAATTTTAGTTATACAAATGATAGTTTTTACATTTTATAATTTAGATTAAGTAATATGAAGAAGAGCTATAGCATGTTATTAGAGTACTCTAGAGTTTGAAGACAGACAGGTACCTGTTTTATAAAAAGTTTTCTGATTCCATTAGTTTAGCAGCAAAAAGTTCACGAGTGACAATTCTTTCTTGTATTTAGATATTTCATTTACTTTCACAGCAGCAGCAGCTTTCTCATTTATTTCAGGCAGCAGATCTTCATGGTGAATTTATGACGGGCAATGGAAAGTTCAGCATCTGATAGGCCATCTCCCGATGGAGAATAATCTAGGTGCTTTTACTCGGTCATACCTTGGCAGGAACAATTTATTTTTATATTTTGGAGACTCTCAGTGATCGAGAGCAAAGCTAAAGTTGAAGTGAATGTCTCCAGAAAGTCTAAGATGGCCTCTTTTTTTATCTTGAACTTTCACATTTTTGTTAAGGTATTTTTAGGTTCTACTTAATCTGCCCTGAAAATAATCAATGCATTTTGTTGGTTTTAATTAAAGAAAGCTGCCATTCTATTGTTTACATTTTACATTTACTAATTACATTTTGGGGAATTTTTCTTTAATTAATCTATTATCTATCACTGACCAATGCTTTTAAATTTCAAAGACAAAAAGGGAACATAAGATTATTTTAACTTTTAATTAAATATTACATCAGATTTTTTTAGAATTATTATTAAACGAAATTTAAACAAAGCAATAAATACGAACTTTGTAATCCAAAATAAATGATTAAAATTATACAAAATTATATAACAAAAAGAAATCTAAATTATATTATTTTATCCCTATTTATTGCCTTTAATTTGAGATTGAAATGTGTGCGTGTTTATGCTGAATTCTACATATATTTATACATTTTTAATATTGCTACACACACAATTCGATACCAAAAAGTTTAAATTTGGGCGGGATAGACCGGTCAGTGAGAGACGCCAGAAAAAGGTGAAACTTAAGATTCGAATACAAATCTTACTGTTTCATTAGACAGGGACTAAACTTGGCCTATCCCACTTCTGTATATTTAAATGAATAAATTGAGATCTTATCTGTGAGGAGGTCAGAGTGATTTAAAATAATTTTGACAATAATATTAGCATCAACAAGGATTTTGAGCATTCCATCCTCATGTGTTTCAATGATATGGATTGCTAAAGAGTTGGAGGGTGAAGAAGATTGAAGTATGTCTATTAAAGTTGAAAGATTTGTTAGCTTAATATAAACTGAGCACTGATTATATGTGTGTGTGGAAGATAGTGATCAGGACCAACTGATGAGTGCTGGTTCAGCATGAAATTGATATATTGGTATCATTTATCATTTTAACAATGTTATGGTCATGTGTATCAGTTGTATAATATGGAGTGGAGCACTATGAGAATCTTGAAAATCTGAGTTTAGATCTTTTCTAATTATATTTGATATAGACAATATGCATATATTTAAATATTTTATATTCAACCTTTATTCTGCCCATTCTTTTTTTGTGTATTTAAATGAATGCATTAAGTCCCTAGGTGTGAGATGTCAGAGTGACTTTAAAGTGAACAAGGATATGAAAATAATATTGGCTTCAACAAGTGCTTTGAGCATTACATCCTCAGATTTTTACTAATATAGATGGCTAAAGAACTGGAGGATGGGAAGATTGAAGCTTGTCCATTAATGTTGGAAAACTTACTATCTTAACATAAACTGAGCATTGACTGTATATATGTGTGGAAGATGGTGATTTGGACCATTTATCCTTTTCACATGTATGTGATTATGTGTATCAGCTGTATAAAATAAAGTGGATAGTGATGGGAAGCTTGAAAGTCCGAGTGTATATCCTTTAAAGACAATCCTCAATTTCATATTTTATCACAGATAGTGAAAATGTCTAACATTAAATGACATGTTATTAAACAGTAAAAAATTATTTAAAAAAGATAAATAAACATTTCATTGCATCTGATTGGTTGTCATATAAGCATTCTAAAATGCGCATGCAAAAAGGTTTCAGCCTTTCTCTTTAATAAACAATTGATGTAAAATTAGGTAAGGAATCAAAATAAGCTGCATTCATTAAGTAAAATATAGAAGACCATATGAAATGTGTTATTATAACAAAGAGAATACTAGTATTATTTACTAAACTTATTGAAAGAATATTAAATACAGATAGGACCTGGTTAACATATTCATTCTTTAATTTAAAGAAGAAAAAAAACAATATTTTTACAGATATATAGAATGCTTTAAACTTTTGATAATTACCATGGGAGAAATTCATTCTAGAAAAATTTAAAACAATATTTGAAAAAGAAAAGGCTGTATTAGGTGAATTTTGATATAAAATCAGCAAGAACAAATGAGATATGGATCTGTGAGAAAAAAATTAAAAAAACAAAAGACTTTACATTCGTTTTATTTCTGAAAAAAAAAATGTTAAGGAAATTAACATATAATTACTAAAATAAAAGCATAATAATATAAAATTATACTTTAACTAATACAAAATATATATTTTAAAACTGCCAATATGCTTAGTAAATTCAACAAAGAGAATAAACATTACATAATGATAAGTAATTTGTATATAAATATAAAAGTGGTCCATCAAAATTTATTTAAACTATCAGTTATTCCAATAACTTTATGAGGAAACTTTCAAACCTAATTGACTTTAATTAGGTTAATTTTTTAGTCCAAGAATTTATGTTGAATATGATAATATAGATATTTGGAAGGAACATTTTTTTATTCAAATACAAATTATTTAATAAAACAATTCGTTAAAAATCGGGAACTGACTTTCAGTAAAACGTTTTCTACTTCATTTTCTAGAAACAAATATGTTTAGAAAATGACAGTTGACTTTTTTAGGCATGTTCTAGACGTTTAAAGGATTTATGTTGTTTGTTAAAAAAAAAAAAAAAAAACTAAACTAATCACTATTTATAAAAGTTTTTAATTTTGGATTAACGTTGAGAAAATTATTACCTAGATATAAAAAATTTTAATATTGTAAAAATTTTATATTTATAAATGGGGAGAAGAATTAATGAGAACACGAAAATTTGGTTTCCCTCTGTCAAATTACTTACATATGTTTAGTTCATTAAATAAAATATCAATTTATGAGACAACATAATATTTATGTTTATATATATACATATAAAATAAAACAATTAAAAAAACTAATTTCGATGTCCAGGGTAACAAACCTGATTTCTTAAAAGCCACATGTTGCGCTGAAGGTTAAGTGGATTACTTAAATAAATCCAAATTTTGCAGAACAAATCCATTATTATTATTATTATTATTATTATTATTATTATTATTATTATTATTATTATTATTATTATGATGATGATGATGATGATGATGATGATGATCATGATGATGATGATGATGATGATGATGATGTTTCAATAAAGGCTTTATTGATCTCAATTGTTCATACAAGTTTACATCTAGAAAATTTCAAATTTAGCATACAATGAATAATATTAGGGTAAACATATATAAATGAATTTAGTGGTTACACTTTGTGGTTAATGGACTATAACAGCGTTTCCCAACCTTTTTTGGCTCGCGTACCACTTGGTAGTACATCACGCTAAATTGTACCACTTCGTAAAAATGATTGTATTTCGTGAAATTTGTTATTGCGAGTGTGTTGTATTATTTGCATTATAAATATTATAAGGTGACCATGTATGTATTCACATCACATAATGGGACAAATTACAATGAAACACGACTAACCGTCACGCCTAATTATAAACTCATTGAAATTATAAACTCAATGTAACATATTTATATGTATGTGTTTGTTCAAAGTTTCACTTTTTTTTTTCAAAATATTTATTAAAGATTACATTATTACATTAAAAATTATTTGGTACATATTTTGTTCAAAGTATTTTCTCATTCCTTCATTTGGTTTTCCCAAATTTGAGTCTGTTTTCTCTTTTTCGGAGCATCTTGCTATTGGTTGGGCCATGGAGAGGATAAATCCAGCATGTCCCAAGTCCTGGTAAAAATAACCTCAGGGGTTACCAGGCTATCTCTTGTTCTTGTTTGCTTTATATTGTTCTGCATGAAGTTAATAGGATTAAAATTTTGATGATTAAATACTAGCTTACATCTAGTAATCCACAATAGATGATCAAAAATTAAAGAGAGTCTAATTTCTGGTTATGATCCTTTTCTGATACATTCTTTCAAATTAAATAATTTAGATTGATTTGCCCTGATCCGACTCATTATTTATCTATTATTTTGTCATATTTCGTTTACAATAAATGGTTTTAATAAAAACACAAAATTATAAAAAAACAATTAATATATTTTTTATCATAATCAAATATTTTTATAAAATAAATTTAATGAAATCCTTGTGCTTGTTTTGAATAACATAATTTTTTGAAATTTGGTTTAAAACATGCGAGATATATATACCCTTAAGTCTATAACTGCGTTCAATCTGTTTCGATACTTATTTTTTAAAAAAATATATGAAGTAAAAGCTCTTCCTACTAATTTCGTACTAGTAAACGGTAATAATAATTTAAGAGCTTTCTCAGAAAGTTGTTCATATTCTTTAATGTTTAATCGAAAATTAATTAGATTGTGTCATTTGAATTCTACTTGTAAAGTTCTGTTACATGATAATTCTATTAAATTTTCTTTATCCTTTATTGATAATGATGTAGCTTTTTCTAAATTTTCTGCATAGACGGAATTTGAAATACAATTATCATTTGTGTTTTCGGGTTTTGGAAAATATTCCATGAAAGACAATTTTAATTCTGTTAAATGTGCTATTATATTTTCTCGTATATTTTGAGACAGACTAACTTTATTTTCAAACAAAAAAATAAGTAGATTTTCGAATACTTCTGGTTGATTGTTGATTGTTTTTGATACAGTTTCCAAAAATCTAATTTCTTAATCATACTTTCAATTTTATCGTTAACATTAAAGATCGTTATCGACTGTACATATTAATAACTTTACCGTATAATATTATTAATTAAAATAATTTTTATGAATTATAGGAAAAAAACCTTTCTATGATATTTTTATGATTTCATTTTTTTTATGACCGCCATTATTGATTATTTTTCGTGTACCACCAACCAGCAACTCGCGTACCACCAGTGGTACGCGTACCACAGGTTGGGAAACACTGGACTATAACAATATAAAAAATAAAAAAGCAAAAATAATCAGAGTTCTAAAGTTTGATGAGCTTATTTAGTTTTGTCCGCATGCCACTTTGAATGTTAGTTGTATGATAGTTTTCTTTGCAGCATTCACAGCATTGATGGTTGTTTTAACAATGGCTATGTTGCTGCATATAAGTGGGGGTTGGTTATTATTTTATCTGTATTTCGAATGTGTAGCAGTTTGTTGCTAAATGTAGCTGGGTGTCATCTGGTGTTATTGCCAATTAAGAAATACATCGGGTGCACCAGTACACATATAGAACAAATGTGGCTGCCCTAATGCTAGGTATTGATCTTCCCTGAAAAACAGCCATTGTGTGATTAATGATTGTACCTGGTTTTCTGTAGGTGTTACACATCATCTGTTGTATTTGATTAAGTGCTACACATTGATAAATAAAGTGGTCCAGTGTCTTTTCTGCTCAATGGCAGAGTCCACAGAAGGGGCCAATAGATATGTTCATTCTTTTATGATAAAGAAAGTGGGTTGTTGGCAAGGCAATGAGATTGATTTTTATGATAAAATCAAATTATTTGGGCTCTAGAGCCCATTTTTTATATTCCTTGAGTAGTCTCTTGTTGTTAATTCCTAGCATAGGTTGTATAACATTAGTATCTGCTTCTCTGTTTATTAAACCATAAATATCCCAGTATGAATACTTATGCAAATACTGTTCTGTAATCTTGTCTGTGGTTTTGCACTGATATATAATGTTAGCGGAAAAAAAACTTTTTGAAGGTGGTTTATCTGTTGGAGTAACTTCTAGCAAGTGGTTAATTTTTGGGTATTTAGCAAGTATTGTGATTATTAAGTTCCTTAACTTCTGTAGATAAAAAATATGGAAGTTGTGCAAGCCAAGTCCATTTTTTATTAGGGGTTGGCTAAGTTTTTTTGTGGAAATTGCTACTGTTTTTGTGGCCCAAAGTAGTTTATTATATATGGATTTAATTTTTGAAATGAACGCCTTTGAGAATGAAATAACCGGTACATAGTATGTTATTTTGGTTGTGATAAGCTGGTTAATTAACTGTATTTTGGAATATAGTGAATGATATGCTTTGGACAAGGAGTTTATAATTTTCATGGCTTCTTCTTTAAGTTTATTTTGGATATGGCATCTCATTCCTGTAATTCCCGTATGAAATGGGAACCCTAGGAAAGAGTTTGGTTTTGATTTGTAAATTGTTGTACATGGTTTACCAATGTATTGTGACCAGGCTGTGGTTTTTGCTGGGTTAAATGTTAATTCATATTTTTGCGAATATTCTTGCAATATCTTTTGGAGTTGCGGTATTTGTTTTTTTGATGTTAGGAATATGGTAACATCATCCATATAGGCAATGCATGTAGTGTGCTGTGTTGTGTCTGGTACCTCAATCCCAGTAAATGTATTTTGTATGCTTTAATAAGGGGATTGATGTAAAATATAAATAATAGTGAACTAAGAGGGGATCCTTGTGATATAGATTTGGTGGGTGTGAAAGATGGTGAGTTTTTTCCATTTAAAGTTATATGGATCTCTCTGTTCAGAAGCAGGTTTGCAATTATATATAGGTGTGTTCTAGGAATTTCTGTGTCTTTCAGCATTTTCAGAAGTGTATATATATTGACTGAGTCAAATGCAGCTTCTATGTCAAGCTGCACGACAATGGGTCAGTATTTTTTCTGCTGTTTTACTGTGGCTAGAATTGCTTTGAAGAATAAGGCTGATTCTATTGTTGTAGAGTTTTTCTTTGTATATTGTGCTTCAGAGATAAGTGGCATTATATATGGATCAATTTCATCTTTAATATTTTTTTCCATAATTTTGATCGGCAAAGGTCCCATAGATATTGGCCTGAGGTCTGTAATAGGTGGGATAATTGTTTTCTTTTTATTATAGGGTACTATGGCTATTGGATAGACTTCCTCCATGGGTTGAATTTGTTAGGCTAGATGGTTTGCTAACTAACACAAATATTCTGTTGTGAATTTACTTAGATGCTTTAGTACAAACAATGGGACTCCAGGACTACCTGGATGGCAAGCATTTCGAATAGTATTCAGTTTTGCTGTGAATAGATCTTTTGTGAATGGGTTTTTGTCTCTGGTGGGACCAACAGATTATGTGGTATTCTATATGGTTGTTTTTCTTGTAATTTCTCCTTAAAATATTCAAAAATTGGCATAATCATATTGGGTCTGGATATATTCCACTATTTGCATATAGTGCCATTGGCACATTTACATCTGGTTGGTTCCCCAGCGCCCATCTTATATAATCTCTTGTCCAAGCATGTGGCCTGGTTAGGCATACCTTGCTTTTTTTATCTTCAGATAGCTTTTGAGTTCATCACATGCTTTATTGTATGCAAGTGTAAGCTTGAATATATACTGCTGGGTGCAGTGTGATGGGTTAATCATGATTATTCTTTGGTGCAACTGATCTGCCAAAGACAAAAGTCTTGATGGTGGGGGTTGTTGTTTTGATATATGTTTGATGTTAAATGACAACATTCCCATAAATGCTAGATATTTTTGAACCAGGTTCAAAGTCATATCTTTGATTTTGTTTAGCATTATGTAGGTATCAGAGAACAGAAATTCAGGGGTTGTTTCTGGGAGTAAAACTCTTATTGTTCTTGTAAGTGGAAAGGGTGATATTTGAATTTGAGCACAGTCAATTGTGACTATTTGAGCTGAGGGATCGGAAAAATTTTAGGGAGTTAGTTTTATTTCAATAAGGTGGTGAAGAATTGGAGAATAAAAGCACAGATCAATAAGTAAAGAGAAGCAATTATTGTGGAAAGAGATGGCATCATCTGGCAAAAAACCTTGGCCACTCATTAGTGGTATGTTTATTCTGTGAAGCCAACGTTGGGTAAATTCCTGATATTTTAAATTAAAATCTCCAATTAACACGGTTCGGTTTGAAGTTGTATTTAACCTTGAATTAATGTTTGCAATTATGGTATCTATTTTTTTATCCTGTAAAGGCATATATACAAAAACCAGATTTATTGTTATGCTTTTTTGGTTGAAGATTAGCAATTAATAAGTTCATGTCAATGTAAATTATTTTGAATGTTGTGAATGGGCAATTTCTAGCAATTATGAGTCCAGTGCCAGCTGAGGGAGAGGACGAGTCTCTGGAGCATGCACAGAAACCTTCCATATTTAAATGTTTGGCTGGGTCAGCTTGTGATCCAGCATAAATTTTTGTCTCAAGTATACCAAGCAAGTGTGGTTGTATATCCTTGATCCAATGTTTTAACTTATTAATTTTTGAGGTTGAGTTCAAACCCCTGACCATGATTGCTGCGATTTTCACTTTCCATATATGTTGTTTTTTGGTTGAGATTTAAATATTAGGGTTGATCTGGTGTTTCTTCCCATTCATTCTCATATTCCATTTCCAGATCGTCATCTGTTTCCACTGTAGTTGTATTTTTGTGATCAGCAAGGCTGGGGTTGGATTCTGTTTTGATTTTTTTGGGCCCTCTATTTTTCTTTGGGGGTGGCCTGGTCTTCTTCTTTGTTCTGTGTTAGCTTTGGTGATTTGAAGCATATTTGGGGTGATAGCTTCCATAATTTCCATTGTTGTGTTATTTTTAATATTGGGTGTTTGGTGTGTTATATATATATTTTCTTGATCACTATTACTGTGTGAGTTTATTTGTTCTTTTATTATCTCTTTTTCATCAGTATCTTTGGTAGGCTGAGTTAGATTGTGCACTGTTTTTTCCACTGCAGCCTCTTGAGGCTGTTGACTTTCTGTTTTTTTATCAGTGGGGTTTGAATTCTATTGGTTGTTTTTGTTGATATATCCAAAATTTCAGGTGCTGGCAATGTGTGTGCAGTTTTTTTATTATTCAATTGCTGTTGATCTGTGGAATTTTTATTAATTCTTTCTTGTTTATTAGTTGTTTTTATTATCTGTTTTGTACTGTTTGGTTGGTTTTGCTGGTTGGTTTTGGTGTTGCAATCGATTATGTGAATGGTTGGTGTTGCAATCGATTATGTGAATGGTAAGTATTGCATTTTGGTCAATTATTTGTGTTGGAATATCCTCCGAGTTTACACTGTCATTCAGCTTTATTTTGAAATGAAAGTTTTTGCTGAAAACTGGGATGGGGTATTGGATAAGTAGATTTGTTTGATATAAATAGCTTTGCCAAATGACTGTATTAATTTTTGAAAATCCTGAATGGTATATCCGAAGTAAGTGTTTTTAATTATTCCATTACAATAGTTTTGCAAGCTTTGATCGACTATTATTAGCGCATAGCTTCCCAAAGTTTTTACTTTAGTTTGAAATCTTGCATGCTGATGTTCATCGAAAAACTGAACTGCATTGTATCGCGAGTTTAGTGGTCTCCAATACTAGAGACTGTATCCCACATTGCTGTTGCTGTCAGCTCTTTGTAGAGAAGCTATCTGGGGAATTTATAATGTGTTAAATTCCTATCAGTTACAGCTAACACTAGTGATCTCGGTGAAAATATTTTTTGGAAAGTTGCGAATAATTTTTTTGGGATGGTGCTGTTGAAGTTAACGTTTATTTCTTGCAGTTCACCTTGATACCATATCGTTGGGGAGGGCTCTTCATTATTGTTGTCTATGAGTTTTAAATTATTTATGTCAGCTTGATTTACCATCCTAAATCTTGCTGTCTGTGGTAATGCTGGACTTTTTTTGATGCTGTGAGACTGCTAGTTTATTTTTGTTATGTTCGTGTATGTTTTTGCGTTAGTCACAGTTTTTATTTTATCACCATTTGTTTGAGCGCAATTTACGTCATTCACTTCTTGACGAGACACCATGCTTGTTTATGACGTTAGAATTTATTTTTGGTTATGAATGACCGTATTACTTACTTTTTGCTAGAAAACAACTGTTCAGTAATCAGCCATCACTGTCTTTATCTATCACAGTTATATATCACAGTTTTTAAGTGTGAAAACGATTAGAATAAGGGAAAAAAATTATTAATAAGACCTCCGTTCTAGATGAATTAGGCATACACGCGCATGCTCTATTATTATTATTATTATTATTATTATTATTATTATTATTATTATTATTATTATTATTATTATTATTATTATTATTATTATTATTATTATTATTATTATTATTATTATTATTATTATTATTATTATTAAATAATTGTTGGTAAAGCTTTTAAAGTTATGGGTGCCATTCTTAGACATGGCTATCAGTTCAGTAATGATACTAAATGGAAATTGTTTTTTTCATTGGTTCTTACTATTATTGAATATGGTTCAATAATTTGAAACCCTAATTCTTGTCAAGAATGTAACTTGTTGCAGTCTATTTCTACTAAGTTTTTCAAATATGTTTCTTGGCAGGGTAAAATGATTAATCTTACATCTAGATGAAAGTATAGGGATTTGAAATATTTTTATAAAATTGTTAATAAACAAGTTATTTTATCAGACATACTTTCAACTATTTCAATTAGGTCTTTGAGTTATGATACTAGGTCTATTTGTGTATATTAGATTCAAACATGTCATTCTAATATTCTTAAATTTTCTCCTTTATTTAGGTTACCCTCTTTATATAATCAGATTGGGAGTAACCTTAATCTGTGTGATATTGATTATAAGAAATTTTCTAATCTTATTAAACTTAAATGTTATGTTTGATTTTGTCTTTTAAATTTTACTTTATTATGTATACATTTATATTTTTATTTTATGTTATATGTTTTATTTTCACTTTTATTATATGTGCAAGCTGTAATTGGCTTTATGCTGTTGTTTAGCACTTAAATAAATGAATTGAATTGAATTAATAATAATAATAATAAAAATAAAAGAATTGAATTGAAATTAATAATAATAATAATAATAATAATAATAATAATAATAATAATAATAATAATAATAATAATAATAATAATAATAATAATAATAATAATAATAATAATAATAATAAAATCTCTGCTGAGCAATCTTTAAGCTCTCCGATGTAAGTATTTATATTTTTCTTTTGTTTCAACTTGTTATTCGCAAAACAAATGTAGTACAGAACAAATGAAATCACATAATAGATTAATAGAGTATTTTTAAAGAAAATATCGGTGTGTATTCATATCTTTTTTTTAAAAAAAAACTAACTTGAGTGAGAATAATAAATCATGGCTACTGCCCAGTCAAGCATGAGCGAGTTAAGCACCAACACAAAATTAACAACATCGTTAGTTTCAACATCACCTATTTCATATGCAAAAATACTGAAAAGCTACTAGCAATATTACAGTACCAACCCAAATACCGCGTTTCTGAAGAACAAATAGAAATGATATAAAAAATCTAGATCTACATACTCAAGAGGAACGTCAACCCCCAGATGCAATCTGGACAAAAGAAATGCTTGAAAATGTGATGGACCATTTCAATGATATGGTGCCTCATATGTTATTTGAAACTTTTTGCAGGTTTTTTCACCAACATCGCTAGTACTCGCAGTAACAGATAACCAATGCTCATTATATCGTTTCCCAAAAGCGTTATTATATGAAGCAATTACGCAAAATGAACTATGGGAAACAATCTCTTGTATCACAGACCATCCAAATTCGTGATGTATAACCATTGATTTTTATACTCAGCAGCAAAAAGAACATTTTCAATCCACTATTTTAGCACTCGATAATTACGCACTTGTAATTATAGATGAAAACCAGAAAAATATTATTACTGAAGTGCTAAAAAATACTTATCTTAAATACAACTTACAAGATTTTCAAAAAATGATAAACCCATTTGGAAAAGTAATTGCCCTACAGCCAATTTATTTAAAAGAGACACCTATACTGATATGTAGTAATCGTTTTGAATTTAAAATAAAACTCCATAAAAACATAGATGCTGCCACAATCCCAGCACAAATTACAGATCAAGAAGCAACACTCTCTCTTCACATAAGAGGTTTAAAACCACATTGTTTTGTCTGTGGACAGAGAGGCCACCTAGCAACTAAGTGCGATAACACAAAAAGCAATCACTGTGAACAAAACAAAATCCTCTCCCCAGAACAACCCACTGATAATGAAAAAAAAATTCTAATAATACTACATTAATTGACAACCCAATAATAGAAACTGGAAAAAAACAGGTTCAAACACCCAAGAACAAAAATGATAATGGAGCAGAATTGCCAATTCCAAAAACTAACCAAAAAAATAATAACACAAAAACACCCAAGATTCAAACGAAAATAACTCTCAAGAAACCACAACACAAAGTGCAGTAATTACATCACAGGATAAGTAACTCAATAAAACAAAATGTGTACCAAGTAAAAATCAACAAACAGAAAATAAACACACACAACTATATAATGAAAATATAAATCAAGATAATATAAGTACACCAATAATAAAACAAACCACAATAATAAACAAAACTGCATCAAACATAATGGATGCAATAGAACCCCCTCTTCCACCCATTCAAGAGAATACACTAGAGGGAAAAAGAAAACCAGGTAGACCACCTAAAAACCATGAATCCAAAAAGGCAAAAAAAACAGACCAAAATCACAACTCATCAGACATACACAACTTAGAAAATGATGAAATAGAAATGGATTTAAGCCAACAACAAATGGACAACTGTTCAGTTTCATCACAAATTGCCTGTATAGAGTCTGAACCAATATTAAATGAAATAAAAACTGATAATAAACCCTACCAAGTCTTAAATATGTATCAGCATCCATCTACTGCAATATAAACAAAAATTTAGAATTAAAAAATCAATAAAAATCAATACCCTGTTTTAAAATTATCCTGTAACATGAAGATAAAAATTGGATCTCTAAACATTAGAGGCTTAAATGCCATCAAAAAGCTTTTTGTACTCAAAAAATGGTTACATACAACACAACCACACATACTGGGGCTATTGGAAACAAAAATATACAGTGGCTCTCAAATTGATCCTTCAAAATATTTAGTCATCCAAGGGTTTTGTGCCTGCTCAAGGCAATCATCATCACCATCAGGTGGCACAAGTATAATTATATCCCACAACTGCCTTTTGATTCTTTTAAAATTATATATATTGACTCTAATCTTATCATAATAACACTCCATCATAAAAATATCACACTTAACCTAGTATTTGTCTATATACCACAAGGCCTTGTCATCATCTCCAGAATAATAGCAACAATAAATTCAATGCTTACAGCAACACCAAATCCCATAATACTCCTGGGAGATTTTAACATGACCTACCAAACTTTTGTCACCAAATGGATCCATCAAATAACAATCCCACTTATGAGTGCTGAAGGTTTTCTCCCATTAAACTCAATATCTTTTAATAACAATAGATATAAGTCACTTATTGATTTGTGTATCTACTCACCAATGTTACATCATTATTTTAATCTTGAACTCTGTCCATCTATAATCTCAGATCATGCTGCCCAGTTCATCACCCTCGACCTAACAAAAATACAGAATACAAAAATAGCCCTTCAAAAGACTATGTGAATATTTCTTCCAGCACAAACAACTGAATTCCTATATTCAGAAACATATATAATGCTCCAAAAACTTCAAAACATGTCACTCGATCCAGTATAAAAGTATATAGCATTCACCAATATACTTTCTTTCAACATCAATCATATTACCTGCAATTCAACACCCCCCATCAGATTATTAGCTTTGGCAGATGAACTACATAAAAGAATAATCATTTCCAGACCAACCACAGATAATCAAACACAAATAAAAAAACTTACAGAAATGTACAACAATACATGCAACACACTAAAGCAATATGTAGCAATAAAATATATATATACCTTATCCAACAACACACTTGGGACCAGAGCATACATACAGTGGGCACTGGGCTACCCATCCACAGTCAGAGTGCCTATGAAACTTGAAATAGATGGCTCTATAACAGCTGGACATAACATGATAAACCCAATATATCACCACTTTAAAAAAAACTGCAAAAACAAAGAGTGTACATACCAAATGAAGACATATTTGGAGACCTTGAAACAGACACACCAATAAAAACAACTGACATTGTATTTCAACTTGCAACAATAACAAACACATGTCACCCAGGGCCACAAGGAATTTCAAAATTTGTGTTCAAACATCTTAGTCACTTGACAGCCAAATACCTGTGCGAGTTAGCCAATTACATATCCCAAAAAATTTACAACATACAAAGTCTATACCCAATTGCAATGGTTCCATTTAACAAAAAAACAACAGCAATATCATCTTTATCTAATCTACAACCAATTTCAATGGGACCTATAGGAATAAAAAATCTTGAAAGAGTAATAAAGGAGAAAATAGAACAACATATACTCCCTGTGTTATCATCAGCACAATATGCCAAAAAAGGATCATCCATTGGCCAGGGTGCCTTAATGTACAAAACAATAATCGAAGTAGTAAAAAAAAGAAAGAAATATGCACCAATTATAGTTCAACTAGACATTGAGGCAGTATTTGACTCAGTGCCTATAGCCAAATTATTAGATGTGCTGAAAAAAAAACAATACATCCATACCTACTATATATAATAGCTAATCTGCTACTCAGCCATGAAATTCACATCACATTGAACGAAAAAAATTCACCAACCTTCAGACCAAGTCAATCCATCCCACAAGGATCCCCCTCAGTGCCTTGCTCTTTACAATATATATAAATCCTCTATTAATAAAGATACAGAAAAAAATAAAAGGCATTCAAATCCCAAACACTGCTTTAAATATATCATGCATAGCCTATATGGATGATGTAACCATTTTCCTCCCCTCTAAAAAGAACCTCTTCATATTACAAGAGATAATCAAGAATTATACCTCAAATTTTAATTTAAAAATTAACACAAATAAAACTGCTGCATGGTCAATATACACAGGCAAGCACTGTACAGAGAAGAATAATAATAATAATAATAATAATAATAATAATAATAATAATAATAATAATAATAATAATAATAATAATAATAATAATAATAATAATAATAATAATAATAATAATAATAATAATAATAATAATAATAATAATAATAATAATAATAATAATAATAATAATAATAATAATAATAATAATAATAATAATAATAATAATAATAATAATAATAATAATAATAATAATAATAATAATAATAATAATAATAATAATAATAATAATAATAATAATAATAATAATAATAACTACTATTATTTATTTTTATTATTCTGTTTCAAAGGAAATTTATTAAGATCATAACGATTGTACAATGATTTCTTTTGGCAGACATATGCTTACATAAATGATTGTTCTATTTACATGCATAGTTTAATGTATAGTGCTATATAGGTCAAAAAGTAGTTTACATTTCTGAATGGGACCAAAGCATTGGATTATTTAAAGTACATTGAAATAACATAATTACATACATTTGACTATAGAGTACACGACCAAAGATTAAGTATAATTTATATACAAATGTACGAAACAATGTTGAGGATTGCATATGTATACCTACAAAAATTTTTGGTTCCTACATATATTTTTTATGGAGATTCAAATCGTATTTCTATCACCATTCTGTTATTATTAACAATGCAATTTCAAAGTTCTTTGTATTGGTATAAAGGGGTGTTTGGCTGTTAGTGATTGCATGGTTAGTGTGATGGTTATTGGGGGTCTTTTTGGTTATAGTTGCATTTAGGCCAGTTCTATGGGGTCATGTTAGTCAATCAGTTGCATTCATTTTATGTTATGTACATTTCAGTTTATTAAGATTGTAGGTGATTGTGGTTGTTAACACACCCATGGGCACTTGTGTTGGGATTAATTTTAAACTTGGCATGTTTTTTAAATACTTTTAATCATTGCTTTCCTAGGTTGTGTTTCAGGATTGCTTAAGTGTTGACAAAAATGTCAGAAAATACAAATTTAAAATTGTTTTTAACTGTTATAACCTGTTCAAATGTGGAGATATGGTAGTGAAACATGGTGTTAGTTAGATATTGATGTGTTGAATGGTAGATTTTATGGACTGTGTAAAGTTATGTAGTTGTTATTGACCTGCTAGCATTTTTTGCAATTTGAGCTGATCATAAGGCCTCACTTGTATGATGGAATTCTAAGTCTGGCAGGTGGATGGTTTTAACAGAGTATTATTTAGTGTATTAGTATGGCTGGATAGAAGCAACCCTATGTTAATCAGGGTATAGTATTCACATGAAAGATCAGCCATGGGATCCTTGTTCTGCTGTGATTTGTTTGGGTATTGAGTATATCTTTCTTGGGTTGGTACATTTAAAACATGGTTCATTGTGAGTGAAATCCATTGGTGTGAGGTCTTCTGTTAGGGATCTGGTCATTATATCTGGGCTGGAAATGCTTTGCATAATAAGTCTCATTGCATATCAGTTCTTTTTGGTCAGCTGGATAGTCTTTTGTCCTGTGTTTGATGATCAGGAGACATGGTCTGCCTTTATAATGGAGTTTAACATATTGTTTTTGATTGGTGGGACATTTGTTTTGATGGTGTTGGTCATCTGATTGAAGTTGTTTTGGTGTGATTCAGTTATGATGCTACCTGTGGCCACTGGAGCATATTTTGTGTTAGGTAACTCACATGGATGTTTTGGAACTATTTTGGTGTTGTTTATTTATGATGCAGTTAGCTTCATTTGTGGTTTGAACTATGTAGAGGGGTAAATGGTTTGTCAGGTTGAGATTAAGTTTGAACTATGTTTTTTATATTTGTGTTTATAGTAATTATGTCTATGTGGTTGTTAGGTGATTGTTGTTGTGTTGACTATATGGTAATTGTGCTTGTGGACATTGGCTGATATATCAATGTGTGGTGGAGTGTCCATGCTCTCCACATGGTAGCACTGCAGTTTGAGTTCTTTTATAAAAATATAGCATGGTCTCCTGATCTGATATTTGAGTGGGATATTGTTTGGGTCTATATCTGCTTGTAACCTGAGCTTAAATTTGAGCTTATTGCTGTATATGGGCACTGGTGAATCACTATGATATACTGGCTGAAACACAATGGCATTACAAAATGGTTTCATGATCTTTTGATTCAAATCTGAGGAATGTATTTTCAAGTACCTTTTAAATATATAGGTTGAAAGACAATAACAACTCCAAATGATTGCATTAATTTACTGGAAATTGATTGTGTAATTTACGTATGTATTTTTAATTATCCTGGTAATAAAGTTTTCTCTATATTGGTTAACTTTTACTAAAGCATATTTTTATAGAGTTTTAATTGTTTTATCAAATTTATCTTTATCTTCCTCACTATAGAATTCAATAGTGATGTAGTGAGGATTTGTATGATCCACAATATGCAATATAGAATTCCATAAATTATTTGTACTTATTTCTTCATATAGAAAACTCTTTGGAAACCTATACAGTGAACAATTTATATCTGCTATTGTGAGAATACCAGACTGGTCAGTAAAAAAAATGTTTAAAAGACATGAATAAATCCCATGGAATGGTCGTATTAAAGTCTTCTGAGATTTTATTAGACTTTTTTTGATCCAGATCTTTTATGCTGTATTGACTGGTAATGGATCAAATTCTGAAATTATATCTAGTTTTATGAGATCATTCATTGTGGAACAATGAAATCTTAAGACTGGAGATTATTTTTTCCCATATTCTTATGAGTATCTTCTTTTTCTGTTTGAATTCCTTTTGGATGCTTTGATAGGGTCAGCATAAATATTGTTTGCTGCATTCAAAGAGATCACCATATTGCAGTTAAAAGTAAAAATGTTTGCACACAAATTCCTTGTCAGAGGAGTTTAGAAAACTATATCTACTGAATATTGGCTGTCTAAATTCAATGCAGTTTATTTTAACTAAGACATTTTTTTAATTATTACTAAATATAGTTAATATATCCTACAAATTTCTATGATTACCAAGCCATCTGGCACATGCACACTGTAAAGAATATTAAAAAATGTAAACTTTTAAAGTATACTTTGATCAATTTATTAAATATTAATATATCTTTATTCACATTTTAAAAACAAATGTCAAATAAAAAATATTTTGTTTGTTTTCTGAATCAGTTCTTCCACCATTGATAATAAAACACATTTATTGCTTAGATTAAAATATAATTTTTTAATATTTTCAATCATCAAATGTGATTATTTAACATTATTTCATTTGTAAATAAAAATATCTATCAAATGAAGGCAAATTTATTACATTCTAATAAACAATAGTTTAATCTTAAAAATAATGTTGGATGCTTAAAGCCAGTGAAAATAATTGCCAGATAGATAGATAGATTTATTAAAAAATACAGTGACAGGTTTATTGACTCATCATGATATTAACCTCAAATAGCATTAAAGCTCATGTAACTGGTTTCTCCAAAGATGTTAAAGAACCACAAAATGGAATTGATTGAACTTACAAAAGTAAGACTGTAATGTTTTTTTTCATTTAAAACTAAGATAGATCCATTTGAAATATGGTAAAATGGATTAGAATACTCTATCTTTTGGAAATATGCACACAAATTGCTTTCTTGCATTTATTCAATTATTGTTGCAATTGTACATTCTCACTTATAAATCAAATCAAGAATCCCTTAATGTCATAAATGACAGTCACATATCCAGTAGAGCAGCTGAAATAAATGAATTCCATGGTGTAGCCAAATGTTTAAATTCTCTTAAAAAATGTTATTACAGTAAAGTTACTAAATGCTTAGTTTTCTTTAGACTTAATGGATTTTTCCTAATATATATCTCTGTTGTGATAAAATGAAACATGGACAAGGAAGTTAATTTTATGTATTTATTGGCATTATTCTACAAAAAGTATTGTAAAGCTAATTTATACTCATTAAAAATAATAATTTTATTTAAAATGGCTTTAAAAAGTAACTGTGAGGCTCAGTTTCAGATATGACATTTCCTACAGCAGTTTCAAATCATCGTCATATTACAATTATATTTAATGTTTACATTCAACACATAGAGATAATCTGATAATCCAAAGAAAATATAACATTTTACTTTCCAATGATGTAAGTTTTGTGGTCTATCAAGTAGTTATTTGAAAGAAAAATTTTAAACCTAATAATAATATGTAAATATTTATAAAATTTATTCTGCCAACCCCTGAAGTTTATATCATAGCAAGTGTATACTTTAAATCAGAGTTTCAAAACATTTTTGGTCCTCATAATCCCTTGGCTTTAAGTAAATTATCCATTACCCCTATTTATTACAATAAAAAGTAAACACCACTAAGTTTACATAAAAGCTTTATTTGTCCTTTTTGGTTTCTGTACCCTCTTGTCTTTTAGTAAATTATTCATTAACCCCTATACATTATAATAAGAAATAAACAATAATAAGTTTGCATAAAAGCTTTGTTTGCCCTTTTTGGACTGTGTACCCCATTGGCTTTTAGTAAAGTGTCTGGTATCCCCTTTTCCTTATAATAAGAAATAAACAATAATTAGCTTTTATAAAAGCTCATTTGGCCTTTTTTGGTTTGTATATCCCCTTGGCTTTTAGTAAAGTATCCGATAGCCCCTTTTCATTATAATAAAAAATAAACAGTAATTAAGGCTTTATAAAAGTTTTAATCAATCCTTTTGATCCCCATACCACTTTGGCTTTTAGTAAATTATCTGGTAATTCTTATTCTTTATAATAAGAAATCAACATTAATTAAATTTTCATAAGACTTTATTCGGCTATTTTGATCCCTGTATCCCATTCACTACTCCATTTTTTTTAAGAAAAATAAACAGTAATTAAATTTTCATAAAAGCTTTGTTCAGTAAATAAATCTTAACTGAGCATTTTGAGGTATCAGTTCCTACAGTGAGAAAAAAGTCCATGTAACTTAACTGTGTCTGAAAAGAGATCTGAAAATGTTGCTGGTGTGGTTGATAGACATTATCCATGTGGAATAGCCCAAAATGTTGATAATATAACTACTTTGGAATATATTAACAGCATAATATACTTATTTATCTACTATTCAGTATAATTTTTGAACAAGCTTCCCATATCCCTTGGAAGTATAGATATTCAGATTGGAAAACCATGTTTTAGATGGTTTTTATTTTACTGTTAGGCCTCTTTACGGTATTATTAATAGTTATTTAATACTTAAAAGTGAATTGCTGAAACATACAATTCAATTATGTCTCCGTTTATTATTTATTATATATTTTTCATTACATAAACAATAATGAGATTATATAATTAATATCATAAACAAAACCCAAGGGTTGCAGTATATAAATTAAATAAAAATATTTTTAAATATTAACACAGGTCTATAAAATTGCACCTATTTTGGATATTTTTATTATTATACTTCATACAATATACATATTTACTTATTGTATTTTATATTACCCTGTATTTTCGTTATAACTATCAAACAATATTTGGAAATATTTTGAAAGTACTTCTTCCTCCGTTTAATTTTAAATGAAACATTTTTATAGAGAAAAATGAGAATAATAAATTTACAAATCAACCTTGGATAGACGATATTTTGATAATATATATACAGGAAAAATGAAATTTCTCATAGTTCTCTCATCAAATAAATACACATCTCTACAATCAATAGTTTTCAATGCGGTCGAGAATGGCACTGATATGGTTATCTATCTTCCAACAACTATATTCCAAAATGAAATATTAACAAAATCAATGGAATTCAAGTCAATATAGTTAAAACTTTTATTAATTATATGTTGCACTATTTCCATTGTCTAATATTAAATAATAAAAATCTTTAGAAAAAAAAACTTTTATTCAAACTATCCAAACACATTCAGCTATTAGTAAGAGTTTGCAGATTTATATATAACACGATGTTCAGAATGGTATTCTCCTTTCTACTCCAATTGTTGCTGGTCTGATTAATGGTTGTATTAACATGGACATTCAATATCGTTTAGCTGCATAAATATTAAATTAAAAGTAAAGCCTTAAGCAATTGAGCTATTTTGCCTCAGGCAGTACTCAGTAGAAATTTCATATAATTGTCTCTGAAAGTCTTCCTGAAATCTCAACATTTTTCTTAAGAGCAAAGTTAATTAGTGACTTCCAGACATTGTGTATTATCACAATGAGTTGGCTTATTGGTTTATTTGCCATTAGCTTCTTTGAATTTTCTTCTTTGTAATTTTTCCTTTCTATCCAAAAGTTTTGTATTTATACAACCAAACTTATGTTAATTGGTGCATCCATGAGCGGCTACTTTAGATATGTTCTGTTTTTCTAGTTATCAGTTTCTGCTCTTTCAATCATTACTCAATGGGGCAACTGGTCTTATCAATATATATCCTTATTTATTCAGTATTACATAGATGCAGTTTTTATTTTTTAGCATTTCAAGAATAGGTATTGTGGATATTGTAAATCCTGATAATGTGTTATTCTTTCTTTGTCCGCTATTACTGGCTTGTATAGATATACTACAATATCAATATTTTTGCCGCTATTTAGTTTTCCTAATGACCACTGGTGGATAACTATTCTTCATAAGAGTTTGTTCTATGAATATCTTTCCTTTTTCAAGTCATTGGTTTCTGAACAAACTTTTTTGCTTTGTTCTATAGTGTAAGTAAAATTCAATGTTTGTTTCTAGAGAGATTGGATGTAAATATTTTTCTGTAGGTGGGGGGGGGTCTGTTAACTCTAGTTTTTATTTTGTCACAAATGGTTCTTGTCATAAAAACCTCTAAAAATACCAATTTGCATTCTTTCAGAAGAGAAATTCATAGATTTCAGATCATTCAATGAAGTATATTGAATTATAACAAGAAAAAATGGGAAATGAAATATTACAGCTGATGCAGCACAAAAACGGATGTCACTGAAAGAAATAAACTGAAATGAAGTTTTTTTTACTATTGCTAGAAGAAATAGTAATGAATGGACAGCTGGCATCCTAAACTGAATTCCAAATAATGGTAAAAAACCTAAAAATATAAGTTTGTTATATATTATAAAGTGGATAAGGATCAAAGAAACTGGATTAAACTAGAAAAGACACTTATTTTGCAGTAAATCATGGAAAATAATGATGCTATTTATATTAACTTCAAACTATTTAATTAATATGTCTTATTTTCTAATGTATACTTATTATAAGCTTGAGACTAAATAACTTTGATTAAGAAATAAATAAAAGCAAAATCAATTGAAATGCAGCTTTACCAAATCAACTTTCATATCAATTCCATCAAAATTGGAAAAGAATAAATGTTCTTCCACAAAATAATAATCATAAAATAATAATAATTCTTTACAGCAGCTATATAATCAATAATAATTTTATACATTAAAAGCATTTCAACACCTGTTTTGGTGCTCTTTTCAAATATTACTAATCTATTTAATGTTGATGAATAATTTCAGACACAAAACTATACAGTGTCCATTGATGAAATTAAAACAAACAATAACAATATAAATCATTAAAATAAATCAAACCCCTCATATGTAAATTCAGTAGTTATAAAATAAATGATTATATTATAACAATATATTAAATAAATATTACATGCATTTTTATACAATTATATATATATATATATATCATTTATTTGAAATATGGACATAGAATAGATGCTACAAAAAGTATTAAATATTTAAATTAAATCAAAGATCCCCCCAAAAAAGACAATATATAAAACATACCATATTAAAAATAATTTGAATAATTGTATGAATATTTATAAGACTTCTATAAATTTGGTTAACAATTAGTTGATTAAAAATGAATGGAAAATTATATGAAATATATAATTGTATAAAAAATGCGTGTAATATTTATTTAATGTATTGTTATAATATAGTCAATTATTTTGATTTATTTAAATGATTTATATTATTATTGTTTGTTTTAATTCTGTTATTGGGTACAGGATGGTTTTATGTCTGAAATAATTTGACAACATTAAATAGGTTAATAACATTTGAAAAGGGCATCAAAGCAGGTGCTGAAAAAAGATTTTAATGTATGAAATTATTATTGATTACATAGCTCTTGTAAAGAATTTATTATGATTTTTTGATTACTTTAACATGGCATGAATAAAAATCAATAGGAAAGCTTAATATACAAGTGATTGTACAAAATTTATTCATTTATATAATTTTATAACACTGAAATACTTTCAAAATGTGATAGCAAAAATTATTAAATTAAAATACATAAATATTTTTCTATAAGAGATTTGAGGATTGAGAAAATGAGCACATATTATTTTATAAAATTATTTGATATTTCACTTTGCCACTTTAAGGGATTATGGTATTGAACATGAGATACTGTTGCGAAGAATATATACGAATAAGAAATAATAATAGTCTGAATTTAAAATTATAAATGAACATAGGATTAACTTTGTTGTATTTATAATTTGCCAGTATTTTTTAATATTAATATCATTTATGTTTTTTATTACTTTTTAATTGCTTTTTACAGCACACTATTGATAGTTTCGATTGTCCCAGCAATCTTCTTCAGAACTATAACAAACACGATACAAATATACATGAACATATAATTGTGCACTATATATTTATGTTATTAATAAAATTGATATTGGTTGTAGTAACAATCTTGAATTATTTTTTATATATAAAATATAAATCTAAAGACGTTATTAATATTAAAAGAAAGCAATTATATTTTATTTGAATAGATAACAATATGTATATCTTTTTCTAAATATTAATTATCTGCAGAGACTATTTTAAACTATGCTAAGCATTGAGATATATATATATATATATATATATATCTCAATGCTTAGCATAGGGTATAAATATATATATATATATATATATATATATATATATATATATTGTACCCTCACTTTCAGGAAATATGTAATTATAATCACTTGATCTAGCACAGATAAATAACTATGCTTATCCAAAATGTATTTAAATTAACAATAACTATATTTCTTAAGAATATCAATGATTAAATTAGCTTAATTAATAAATAATCATATAGTTCTGTTTTATAAAATGAAACAAATAAATATCTAATCAAATCATGAGACTATGAAGTGAGTTTACAAGTGGCAGAGCGAATACATTAAGTTAATCTCCCATTGGATATCACCTTAATGGCATAAGAATACTATCCCTACTCCTATTACTTAAATATTACATTTATAGTACTTTTAAGTCTTTAATCAAAATTAATTAAGTAAATAATTCTTAACAAATTAATCTGAATATCTTTATTAAAATTAGTTTAACTCAAATTATCTCAGGTTCTCTTAAAATAATTCTCAATTAATTATAACTTTTGTAATCAAGTATAATAAGGGATTTAATATCATTCCTAACTACAATTTAATAATACTAATAATAACAAAATAGTAATACTAATCTTTAATCTATAATTTAATCTTATATCTTTTCTACTGGTAACATTACTTATGTATAACAAATAATAACAATGTACTATAATCTTCTATTATCCATCTGACATCTTAAACAAACATATTTGGTATGATATTATAATCTGAGAATATGTGGCAATCATTACTAATATAATTTAATGCAAATCTTTGGTAATTATTCCACGATTATTAGAATAATACAAGAAGTAAAATTTCTTAAATAAAACATATCAATAAAAATATTATAATTCTTAAATAACAATTTTATTTATGATGTGCAAATATTATGTCTTCATTATAATTATCTATGATTATGTAACTGTGATGTGAAGAAATTGAGTCAACACCAAAACTTATAAAAAACAAATTTAACAATTTTATTACCAAACTTAACAATAAAATTATTTACATTATTTACATTCTGATAGAATTCTATTTATTCATATTCACGTACTTTTCAAAGACAAATCAAATGACTTAAAATATAAGACACAGAACATTTTCTTAAAAAATATTTCTTATTTTAAAATAGCATTATATAATTTTTTGTTATAATTATTATATTTTATTAATTCCATAAGTTTTAAAAATATATATAAGATACTATTTTTACTATGACTTTATTCTTGTTATTTAGTTTTAAAAATAAATTATTACTCTGTATAATCATTGTTCAATAAATAATTATGTGAACTTCCTTGATTCACAGCATATCATCAAACTAAGCTACTTACTAATTATTACTTTAAACTTTAAATATAATGTATGCATTAGTGTGTTGTTATGAAATCACTTTTGTAAAAATTATGACTACTTGCATTCATTAAACACGATTCAGTTTATTAACTTTACTTGTAAATAAAAATATGCATCAGAAGTATGTCTTTAAAAAATTTTAATAATTAAGTAATATCATTATAAATCCTTTTAAATTATCAACTATTTATTTTATAAAAAATAAAAAAATATCATTTTTAAATATAAAAGTTTTATGATTCTTTCACTGATGAAATTATGTTCTTATATTTTTTTTTTTTTTTTTTTATATATATATATATATATATATATATATATATATATATATATATATATATATATATTACACTTATTTTACTCTAAGCAACATAACCTATCTTATCCACTTTAAAAAAATTCTGTATTTCCAAACTTATTTTCAATTTTAAACTACCCTCATTCACAATGTAATCCAATAAATTTCAATAACACATAAACTAATAGGCATATGGGATAAACTATAACTTCAACTTAACACCTTTATCAACTAACCATCAAGGGCACAGTGTACACAAAATGAGGTATAACTTATTTGTTTAATAACCTCTACTACCAAATATAATGTTCAGGCTATTTATTCAGCACTATGACACTTTAAACTTTAACATATAGAATAATAAACACTGCCATGAATATACACAAGATATAGGGCTATGTTATCTATACTTGTATAATTATCAATATAGTATACTCTTCTTCCCATATAAATAAACCCTACATACAATATTATCCTGGTCTTATATAACCTAATACTAAGATATTAGCATTTAAAATTCATCACTTTACATCACTAAATTCATCTTCTCATTTCTATAATAACAAATAAATTCATTTTTTAGAATAACAGTCTAACTAACTAATAAGACAAGATTATTTCATTCTTCAATAGTTCTCAAACTTAAGCATAAACAATCAGAATCAATGTTATATTTTTAATTCTTTTAATTACTCAACTAAAACATCTAGTTCAGTCATAATAGAATCATATACTTATATTTCATTTATATTTAAATATCTTTATGATATCAATAAAATTATGCATATTCTTAAAATAACTAAATAAATGATAAATTATGTGTAGGTATTGTGTTTTATATATGCATCCATACATCCACATAAAAAAATAAAATACATTATAAAACTATTAATAATTTACATTATTACCATAAGTAATTTTATTGGCAATTACTTAGCTGATGTGTTCTGGATCATGATCTAAATAAAACATTTTATTATCGTTTATTTCACATTATCACACTTTAAAATATATTAAGTTTTTTTAATAAAAAATATTCTTAAAGAGTTTTTTCTTTACAATAAAATTTTAATTACTAGGTTAGTAAATAATTTAAGGTTTTATGTTCCTATGCTATATCTATACTATGAATAAATATTACTATAATGTTTTTAGTAAAAAATAATTTTAAACCATATTTACGATAACTTTATTAGAATTTCTTGCAATGAAATGTTCTTTTCTTGATAATAAGTTCATTACAGGAAGTGTCTTTTCTCCCAGTAAAAACATTAATAACACACTTTTGACATCAATAATCATGCATGCTCCACTTCTTAACATTGCAACATATACTCCAAAATGACGGTTCAAGTTAAATATGGTACGTTTACTTTTATTCTATAAGATTTAAACTAATATAATTAATACTTTTCTTATCTCCAAAAACTTTAAGATACTTAAGCATTTATTGCTAGGTAAGTATCTAATTTAAATACTCTTAATACTCTCTGTCAAGATAATTTTTCAAATTCTTGTAACTTTTCCATATTTACTGAGGTTCAATATCTTCTGATACAAACAATAAACTTCCTCCAATGTCCGCTAATAACTTCAATTATTTTCCCAAATAAATTCAGAAACTTTCTGTATGTCCAGCATACTTTAATTACTAACTTGGAATATTTTTTAAATATGATATAAGTCATATTTGCAAAAATGATCTTAATTTTTATATTTTCTAGGAAAAAATTCCAGTTTTAAAATATTTCCATAATTTCTTCAGAAAGAAATATCTCAATGTTTTAAAATAATTGTTTGGTCAAATTTAAAAGTTTTTTTCCTTTAAAATCATTTTCCATCGTATATTAAATAAATTTTCTTCATAAAAATATATTATATCATTTCACTTTATATCTTTTAATGAATTTTTTTATATTTTCTCCGTAATGTTCTTTTTATGAAATTTAGTCATAAATTAATATGACCTATCAACACAAGCAAAATTATATACTTTATACGATAATAACACTTGAATATTTCCATCAATTTTTTTATATTTAGTTATGACTTCTTCATGTTTAAGTTAATGACAAATTGAACAAAGCAGATTGGCAAGCAAGAAATTTTTTTTTAGCAACACCACATTTCTGTATCCCATGATCTTATAAGAATAGACTACTGTACTTTTATAAAATTGAAGTTAAATAAAATTTATTATTACACTACTAACTACTTTACCAATAAATACTAATGATGTTATAATAGTACGTTGTCGGTAGCATGAAAAAATAGTTTAATAATAGTCTGCCAAAATCTAAACAGCTGTTAAATACTCAAGCTGATTCCATCTCTGATTGGTCCATTAAAAAATTCTTACCTCAAATTACCCAGGACCATGAACGCCAGGTTAAAAGTTAAAGTTAGTAATAATTTATTAAATACTTATTTTTATTATATTATTCAATTCTTAATTAATTTTCACATTTTATTTACACTTACTAAATACTTTAAAATAACATTTAAAATTCACATTTCAATATTTATTACCATTTCTACCTTTATTTTAAACCTAACATATTTATTTTCAACAAAAAACATAAATCTGATTTTATTTATTATATTCACTTTAAAAATCCAATTTAACATTTATAACAGATAATATTATTTTATTTTCAAACACAGGTGTGCATCACATGATTTACAAAACTAAATAAGATGCTAATAATTTAAGAAAAACTAAAACATATAATTTAATTTATAAAATATTACATAATCATTATTATAGCACAAATTTTAAAATAATTATTTTAATATTATAAAATCAAATATACACTTTAATCACTACATTATCACTTTTAATTAAAGGATTTTAAAAAATAACTACTAAATACAATTATTATTATTGAATAATCTATTCATTTAATTTTATAACATTACTTTTAAAATTTACCCTAATTATTTATTTATAAGACTTATTAACTCAGTATTTCCTATGGCCAGTTCTCCCAACCATACAATCTTATAATGATATTTAGTTAACTGTTTTCTTACAAATACCAACCTAATATTATACATCAATTATTTTACTTGCCTTAACTAAATTATTCAAAGATTATTAACACATAACATACATCATCCCTTACCCAACTTCAAAATTTAAAAATTTCCAGTAAATTATTAGAAATAATCCATTCTAACCTAAACAAAAGGGTACTATATATATATATATATATATATATATATATATATATATATATATATATATATATATATAATAAATTTTGCATATATGTGTTGATATGCTTCACAAAGGGTATTATTATTCTTTCTGAGATGTTTTTGTTTTTCAGTTTAATGCATTTTCATTGCACAACATTTAATGTGTCAAAAACATCGAAGAAATAATGTACACTTAAAGAAAAATTATCAAAAACAAAATATAAATGAAAATTTGTGAAATTCTGATGATATCAAATTTTGATAACTATTATTTAAAATCTTTGCTTTTTTTTCATATGATGTTTTATAATTTTACACATAATAGTTGGTTATGCTCAACGCCATTGAAAAAGTCATTGTTTTTGAATATTTATTATATATGAACAATGAACCAGGTATTATGCTCTCATCACTTATATTACATGTTTTATAAATCTTAAATAACTTCAATGGATAAAAAATTTAGGAAAACAAATATTTAGATAATGTATTAAAGTAATTTAAGTTCAATGATTAGATTGATAATGAAATAATGATACTCAATCCAATTCCAGTTTTAATGCACTATGATTTTTTTTCCAAATCATCTGATTAATTTATTATCTCTTTACCTATTACCTTTTTTTAAACATCAATAAATACAATTACTCCTGACATTTTGTATACGGGTCATGAAAAACTAAAATATGTAAAATTTTCATGAAAATATGTAAGTTAGAACAGAGGTATTTAAAGGTTTCAACGTAGCAGCCAAATTATATAGCTTTCCAACAACCTATGAAATAAGATTATAAATTTTCATTGCTTCAATTTGCATTTTGAAATTTTTAAGAATGAAGAAGAAAATTAAAAAAAAAAAAACCCTTTCATTACATTTTAAAATGTGATTTAAAGCATAGATTCTAAGGCGCAATTTTATTGGTTAATAACCTTAAAAATATAACTATATCAACTAATATTTGTTGGAAAATAGTTCAATATTTTAAAAATATGTTACTCCAAAATATATTCTAATAACAATTTATTTTAATATTTATTTTTAGTTGCTGCTTGCTTATATCAATACTCATTTTAAATCCACCAATTTATATAACGTATGTTTTCAGCCAATATTAAGTTTTTTTTTTCCTCTAATATTTGGATCAATAATATTACAAGTAGTATATTCTTTGAATACTTTAATATTTTTCTTAAAATGAAGCTTAAAAGCTTAAAGCTTAATTTTCATATTCAATAAAAATACTTTACACTTTTTTTTTTTTTGTAATGCAACATTGACTTTCTAATTTGTTAAATTCTTTTACACAACATGTTTATTTACTATGTTCTTATTTATTGATATTAAATTTAAAAAATATAAATAAACTTATTTAATTACAAAATTGAATAGTTACTGACTTGCAATTAACTGAAATTAGGAAATTATTAAATACATTGTTAGATTATTAAATTATTATTATTTTAGTAGTTGATTAGCATGAAAGCTTATAAAAATAATATTAGAATTCACATTCATTAAGCATTTTGATATTTGCAGAGTGTATAACTTAATCCACATATGTAAACCTTTTGTATTTCCTTATCTTTAATTGCATCCACATTAAGTAAATACATAAAAGTTTATAATAATAATAATAACAATAATAATAATAATATTATAAAAGATTATTGTTGATCATCTTTTATACAAGAAATTAGTATTTTCTTTGCTACGTTATAATTTTTAACCATAGTTTCATTAAATGAAATGCAGTTGTTTTGTTATAGATATAATAAACATCTCCACACATCCCCATTCTTTTCAAATTCATATAAATAAAGATATAATAAAAGACAAATGACCCACAAGATGCATTTCATGCTGAACCAGTACGCATCAGTGGCCCAGGTCACTATCTCTCATATATATCTCTATTATGTGCAAAGTATTTATCTAGAATGAATTGTTACATTTTCATTTACTATTGTCAAACTCCCTCCACTCACAACTTTGACGCCATCCATTTCAGATAAGTACACTAATGATTATTACTAATCATTTTCGAAACTAGAGATTATCTCTAGCATAGCTATAAACTTTAAACCTCAGTTAAAGATTTATATATCTGATTTTCTTAAATTTACACACACGGAGTTATTCACCTTTCTCTGTCCCGTATGTAATATCTTTATAGACATTGTCTTGCTAATGTATTTTTTCTTATTGAAATGATTTCTATGGGAATATAATAATCTTGTCATAGACTCTAGAAAGAAAATGTCTAATTAAAAGACGTTTCATAAAGTGCTGTCCAATAGTAGGTTTTCTCTCATTTCTATTACCATAACCAAATCTACTTATACTATTTTCCTCTTTTAATTGTTTACCAAATCTAGCATTAAAATTTACTTGGTCTGATAAATGTCTTTTGTACATTCATATAAAAATCATCTACTATTTCATCACTATGAGAACTTGTGATATAAACCTGAATTATCTGCATTTGGTGTCTGCTATTAAGCTGAATTATTAATCCTGCCACTTTTTCCTATACAACGTCAATCTCCAAAATATTATTCTTTCAAGTTTTATTTACAATGAATTCTACTCCACTTATACTCGTGTTCAAATTTTAATATTACATTGAACATTTAGAGTCTATTTAAATACTACTCTCTTGTATAGTGATGGTATCAGAATTTATTGGCCCAAACAAAATATTCTGCTAGAAGTTAGACAATATTTCTTCATGTATTGCTGCATATAAAACTGTGGATCTCTAAAAAAAATTAAAGAGAAGATAAATAATATTAATTGATTATAGATAGTTAGATAGATAGGTGGGTTTATAGATAGATAGAAAACAAGACAGATTCATTTATAGATAGATAGATAAATAGATACATAGATAGATAGATAGATAGATAGATAGATAGATAGATAGATAGATAGATAGATAGATAGATAGATAGATAGATAGATAGATAGATAGATAGATAGATAGATAGATAGATAGATAGATGAATAGATAGATAGATAGATAGATAGATAGATAGATAGATAGATAGATAGATAGATAGATAGATAGATAGATAGATAGATAGATAGATAGATAGATAGATAGATAGATAGATAGATAGATAGATAGATATTTTATCTACTTTAATGGTTGGATTGTAAATTATTGAATTTGACACTTTAAAATCAGTTTTCAGTTTCTTTGAATAACTTTAATGTTTTATTTAAGTCTTGAACTTGACTGATATAAGTAGAGTTGATACTTCTATGAATGTCAACTCAGCTCTAGTTATTCTTGGTGTATTGGTCAACAGTTATTTTTTGAATGTGATTCATTATAACTTAATGGATTCCATTGATTGATTAAATTCTGATTCTTTCTATTTATCTTAAATGAGGTGAGGTTAGACTCTTCTGAGTCAGTTGCATGGACACTGAATTCATGAACATTTTGTTAGGTTATTCTATCTGCAATGACATCACAGCATCAATATTTCCACTATTCTATTCTGTTTTATATTTTCATGTTCTTAGGTAAATATCTGCATAAAGGAGGTTGCTATTAAGGAGACCCTTTGATTCTTCTTGGGGGTCTTAAAGGAACCAAACGGGATGAATTTGTAATGTCCACTCCATACATTTTTATTGTTGCAGCTGTTATTACTATGTGATGATTCATATAATATAAAAACATGGATGGGCTGCTCACCAACATGCATTAGCCAGTGTGATAAGTTTGTTAGTTTTTACCATGGTCTTTCTTCACAGATATCTGATAATACAGAATGAATGTGTATGCAACTGAAAAATATTTTTTTTAATAAATATTTAGAATCATTACAGACAAAAATAAATAATGGACCTTATATCCAGGAAGCTGTAACATTACCAGTCAAGGCAGCAGTTAGTGGCTGAAGACAAAGAGTACTAAAAATTCTCTGATAGTGGGTCCAGGCTGTCATTTAATGACAACTATTTATTTATGTTCTTACAATTGCAGATCACATTCAAGTGAAGGAAAATTGCAAAATGGACAAAGAACTGTCTCATATTAAATGGAATGTTATTGGATTTTGTGAAATTAGAAAAAAAAGATGAAGAGACAATTGATTTAAAAAGTGGTCATGTACTCTATTACAAAGGCACATATATTAGATGTAGTACTGTTAGGTGCAGTGTACTATGCCAGTAGATGGCACTTTAGCACCCATCAAGAATCACACAATTGATAAATTTCTTTTGAAGAAATTGCTCAAAATATGTAAATTTTAAAAAAGTACACCCACATATATGCGGAAATCGGCAAAAAACAAAATAGAATACTCACAATCAATTAATTGAAATGGCTCAAAAATAAGTAAAATAAAAATTAAAAACTAATTAAAATACAAATTAAAAAAGAACACACACGCACGTGCGGAAATCAGTAAAATACGTAAAATACCCCCTCCCCCAAGTGAAAAATTGAAATGGCTCAAAAATACGTGAAATACAAATTGCAAAAACGAAGATTGGTGAAATACATAAAATACACCCCCCCCCCATGCAATAAATTGAAATGGCTCAAAAATAAGTAGAAATACAAATTGCAAAAAAAATTATTAATACATTGTACAGGTTCAAACCTGCATTTATATATGTAATATATGCAGGGTTCAAACTCAGACTTTCACACGACCCACCACTCTCAGTACCATCTCATATTGCTGATTATATATATATGTGTGAGAATTGTAATCTAGACCAACTGATGATTGCTGGTTTAGCATAAAATATGTATATCGGTGATGATTTGTCTTTTCAACATGTGTGTGATCAGGTGGGTCAGCAATATGAGATGGCACTGAGAGTGGTGGGTCATGTGGAAGTCTGAGTTTGAACCCCGCAAAAACAATTATTGAAAAAATACTTACAAAAGGTAGACATGTAGCATCTTTTGATACACCTTCTTAACTTTTAGACGGTATTAACACAGTTTTGAAAGAAAATGTTGAGTAAAGGGACAAAATTTAATATTAAAAAATATAATCAGGAACAATTGGGATGCTCAGCATTGCTATTTTTTAATTTAAGCATGGATATAATGAAAGTTCTTTCACCAATAGTTCTTCAATATTTTATATATTAATAATTGTTGCAAAAATAGTCTAATCAACTATAACAAAGCCACTATCTCCTTATATACATCAGGTTTTGCCTGCAGCAAGTTTCAAAAAAAGCTATTAGCAGATGTTCTTTAAGTGTATTTCTTCCTTGGATACCTCTATGTTGCCACTCTGTCTTGTTGTGCATTGTATTCATATTTACTATTACAATATATTTCCTCTGTAAGGGTGACAAATGTAACTATTTTAGTATTGCTCTAGGAGTGCATCACTTATTTTACTTTTTTTAATGTGTTTGAACCACTCTCAGATTTCTAACTATAAAATCTTTCCATTGACTCATTGTAAATTGAAAGATTTTGTGAGTATTAATGTGTAATAAGAAATGTGGACTTAATCTGTGAAGTATTGAATAGCTTTACCTCACAGATCTAACCGCTTCAGCTTCACCTATTTAAATAGAAAGTAGGTTGAAGTAAAGAAGGGTTCCCCTCTTTTCTTCCATAACGTAAGCTAGTGGTTAAACACCTGTAGAGGTCCCTACTATCGCATTTTACAAGCATATTCTCGACGTTACAGCCTCAGTAAATATTACTTATGTAATCAATGTGCATTTAATAAATTTATAATTACAACTTTAAATTACTGTAATAGATTTTTAACTATAAAATCTTTCCATTGACTTGTAAATCGAAAGATTTCACGAGTATTAATGTGTAATAAGAAATGTGGACTTAATCAGTGAAGTATTGAATAGCTTCATGCTCGCAGATCTAACGCTTCAGCTTCACCTATTTAAATAAAAAATAGGTTGAAGTAAACACGGGTTCTCCTCTTTTCTTCCATAGCATAAGCTTGTGGTTAAACACCTGTAGAGGTCCCTACTATCACATTTTACATGCATATTCTCGAGGTTACAGCCTCAGTAAATATTACTTCGTTGCTTTTACTAATTTTATTAATTTTTAAACTTAGCTGGAAAATTTTCTAAGGAAACTATTTATTCTTTACAAAAGTTTGCTAAGTCTGATTATGAAGTATTTTATAACCCTCCCACCCCCATAATTGCACTCATGCATGTGCCTATTCCTAACATGTGGGTTTGTTTTATTAATAAAATTATTTCTATGCTGGGAGATAGATCCGAACACAGCAACATGAAGCAAGTATATATCTATTGGTAGATATGCACTGTTTTAACATATTATTATCATTTTATGAAGTTGCTTTAAATTAATATATGCTAACTTGGAGGGGTTTAAACTAAAAAAATATGCTACTATGGAACATAGGTGAAACATTATGATAGATAAAGAATAAACTTTCAATATTAAAAGTTGCAAAATGAAATGAGACATAATAGACCTCTCACATTAAAAAAATATAATCGTTTGGCAAAATGAAATGTGACATAAAACACAACCTCTCCCCTGACTAATTTTTAAATTGGATTCGTAACACACAAATAAACCCAAGTTCAACACACACAACACCCCCTCCCACACACACACACATGCTTACAAAAAAAAGTACTTACAAAAGGTGGTTTCAAAGTAGGCAAAAAGATTGTTCAAACTTTGAGACTTTTGTATGAAAATTATTTGGAGAAGCTTGTTCAAACAGATTGCAGATGATTATAAAAACACAATATTAATAATAATTCAGAATTAGCCTACTTATTGATTACTGGTTTATTTTGCAACTCACCTAAAGAAAAAGTAGTTAAATTCATTTTATACTTTTTTTTCTCATGTACCATAGTATCAGCCAGGAAGCGAACCTGCTAACTTAGGACAACTGCTTGTAAAGCAGCTGTTGCTGACTTCTCGACCACCAATGCTTGACAATTCATTTTATACTTAAAGCTTAATTAAAAAATGAAGACAGACTTCTTTTTAATTATTCATCAATTATTACACCTTCTAGCTTTGCTGATGCATTATTTAGTGAAATGCGTTGTAGCCACAGACAGTATTTAAGCAATTCGTAATTTGTACTGTTATATGTGTATGTGTTTCTTTCGGGCCATTACAATAAAGTACTGTTGCGGTATTTCAAATAAGAAGATAACAAGCGTGACTCCTTGCAAAAACTGATTAATTCTTATTTTAATTGGAAAAAACTTTTAATCCTTTCATTAAGGAATGTAAAACTAGCATATGTAAATATGTTTTATAAATTTAAAATTTGTTCTTTGTATTAGATAATTGTAATTTTTTATTGTATGATTATTTACTTAATATTTTTCATATGTTATTATCAGGATATTTATGATAGTGTTTAATGCACAAGGATTTGATAAGAGAAAATATAAGTAAAGCTGCTTTTATATTTGACATGGGTGAACATGTAGAAAGTGAGACATGTAAAGAATTTTAGAGTAGGAAAGAAAAATAAATTTAAATGAACTGTTTGCCTGAAATTGAAAAATAACATTGTAAGTCATTTTAAAGTAATAATCATTGTATCTGAAAAGCACTCATTAATCTTACCATTTTACAAAAATGGAAAAATATTGAAGACTTTCATAAAAATATTTATATAAAATTTCTGCTAGCTTAATCATTTGACAAAGAAGCTTAGTTGATTTGTGCATGACCTTATATTCAGCTTTCGTGATTCCAAAGTTCACTGTTTGATTCCCATACATATACAATATAGGTTAAGCAAGATCACCAATTTGATTATCATGTTAGTACTGAGTATAGAAGACAATAAAATTGCAGCCGACACATTCTTTATAAAATATTAATCTGTATGATATCGCTATCAGTTGAAAGCACTGGAAAAATTAAAATAACGATTGACTTTTTTAAAAACTATTTAACAATTAAAACATGATGTGGAAATAATCCTACATATAACTATAAATAAATTGTCACCACCATAATCTTTCAGATGAAACAATATTATATCAAAAAACTGCCATTTAATAAGAAGATATGGTATAAAAATATTTGACATTGTTGAGAAGGGGCATGGAGCAGTTCAATGTTTTTATAGAGATTTGATTCTTTTAAATAAGATAAGAACACTTAAAATATTTTTAAAAATATTTTATTAGCAGATATTTTCCATTTCCACTAGAAATTTTATAGGATTATTTAAAAAATAATATAAAAACTTTTGAAAGAAAAATCCCACTTACTTTACTAAATAAATACTTTTGTTTTAAGGTACTATTTAATTATTGTTTCAAAAATTATTTTTTTATATTTAATTTACAGATTTATTTTATAGAAATAAATAAATAAAACACAAGGTTCTTTCCAAACATGCTAAATGTCGTTTAATTTAAAAATTTTAGGTCATAGAATGAGAAGGCGGGTTTTAAAATTTGCCTAGCACAAAGCTGTTTTTTACTCACATGGTGATGATGACTACTATTATAAGTTTTACGTTGCATTTTATTTTTCAAACCAAATTATATTGTTAGCTGAAATAAACTTTTAGATGCACCTTATTCTTGTATTTAATCATTTTTCTGTGGAATGGATTACAACTTAATACCTTTCTTTCACATTTCCATTCTAGTTTTTCTTTAATTGTAGCATTTGGTGAATTTTTTGCAACTTATAGCTATCAAAGTTTTTTTCCATTTCAAGTCTTTAAGGACTTTATCTATCAGCTTATTTTTTATTGCCTACTTTATCTTTTCAATATTTGTTATCTATTAGATGTTATTATATCTCTCATTTGAATTATATTTATTATAACTTGTATGCATTTTATATATTTTCATATATCTCTAGGTCTTTAACTATGGCAATCCTTATAACTATTTCAGTGTTTCTTATACAGAGATTTATCAAATTTTAGAGCATTATTATCATATAATTTACATATTCTATTGATTGGCCTTTGAAAAGCAAATTTGGTTTGTTTTATCCTATCTAACTGATTTATAACACTTTTTTGTAATTTATGATGTGTGATTTAGTCACTGATAAAATGATAGAGTATGGAGTTTAAGATGTATAGATCACAACTTCATTTATAGATGAAATACACAGGCTTATATATACCTGTGTCTATATATGTAATAGACAGGGTACGAGCACAGACTTTCACATGACCCACCACTCTCCACACTATCTCATAACACTGATACACCTGAACACACATATTATGCTTTTTTCCCAGTACTGACTTTTTTATATGACCTTAATCATCAAACCATACAACTAGTTTTGCTCTGTGTAGAAACTTATATAAAAGTAAAGACGAATAAGAATTCACAAAATTTAATCAATATTATTAAATCACAATTCTCATCCACACTACTAATAAGAACTCATTATTTTTGGTTATTACTATATGAATAAATTAATACATTGTACAGGCTTAAACCTGCATTTATATATGTAATATAAGCAAAGTTCGAACTCAGACTTTCACACGACCCACCACTCTCAGTGCCATCTCATATTGCTGACCCACCTGATCACACACATATTGAAAAGATAAATAATCACCAATATTCGTATTTCATGCTAAACCAGAAATCATCAGTTGGTCTAGATTACTATCCTCACATATATATATATATATAATCAGTTCTCAGCTTTATATTAAGCTAGCCAATCTTTATACTTTAATGGACAGGCTTCAAACTATTCCAACTCACAACTCTTTAGCCTTCCATTTCATTGAAAATCTGATGATGGAATGTTCAAAGCCCTTGTTAGTGCCAAGGTTGTCATCCTACCCATGTTGACATATTAGTCATTCTGACCCCTCATGTACAGGAGAATAATCCATTTATAATAGAAAATATGTTTTATGATTGAAAATGTTCCAGGCCACATTTAACTGTTATTCTATGAAGTCAGCGTACAAACAATCTATTAATATTTCAATGTTATTCATATCCTTGTAGGTTCATTATTTTATAGCCACATGATCAAATAAATATCTAAAGGCATTTAATCTAGTTTTCATAATACAATACATTCTTATAGGAAAAACTATATGTTTTTGTTAATTTGGATATTGAATGATGTTTGGCACATAGAACCCTTTTTACACAAATCTAATGTTAATTTTCCTTTTTTTACCTATCCTTGACAAGTTGCTCTAAAAAACTTAAGTGAATCATTTAAGTTAGAGCAACTTAAGTGATTCACTTAAGTTTTTTAAACTCTTACTGGCAGGAGAATGCGCGTAGATTTATAATATTTAAGAAATAGCTCACCATCTAACTTCCGTTTGAATAATTTCAAAGTTTTCAGCGCTTTATAATAATAGGCTTCAATAGAAACATAAATGTAATTAAGACAAAATAATAGAAATATAATAAAATGAAAAGCCTCACTATAAACTGATTGATAAAAAAGGGAATTTGAAACTAATTATATATTATAAATTTTGTGATACAAAAGATATTATTGTTATTGAATCTGAAAATTGTTATTTTATCATGAATAATATTATTTTGTATTTGAATTTTAAAATAATGTGTAGCTTATAATATCTTAGTTATAAGTTTAAATATTTTTTGTTAATATTTTAAACATTTGTATTAATTCCCCTGCTATATTGGTTTTATAATATATCAAATAAAAGAACGTAAAATTATATACTAAATATTTAATTTTATTTTTTTTTATAAAGAGAGAGAGAGAAATATCTTTTTAAAGCTAATTATATGATTTCTTTAAAGTATTAAAATCATAAGTTTAAGTGCAATGCATGTTGGGATTATAAGAAAATCTATCAAATTTAATTAGTAAAAATGTAAAAAGAAAAACATTGTTTAAAAAAAGAAACTATTTTCTATCTTATTAATAATACATATACATTTCATTAATTAAGAATGTATACGTGCATATCTAGATATGTTTTATTCTCCGCCCCCTCCCACACACACTTTGAAGAAAGGTTGGACTAATTAGACAATAGAATAGTCTGTGCAAATATGTGGTAGTTTATCATTATTTGCTGTATATAGGTTATATGAACACAGACTTTCACACGACCCACCACTCTCCACACTATCTCATAACACTAATACACTTGAACACATATATGTTGAAAAGATAAATATCACCAATATCCGTATTTCATGCTAAACTAGCAATCATGTCCAGATTACCATCATCATCAGATTACTGATAATTGCTGGTTTAGCATAAAATACCTATATTGGTGATTATTTATGTTTTCAACATATATGTGTTCAAGGGTATCAGTGTTATGAGATAGTGTGGAGAGTTGTGGATCGTGTGAAATTCTGTGCTCATATTCCCTATATATTACATATATAGACACAAGTATATAATAAGCCTGGGTGTTTCAATCATTACTTGCTGTGTAATATTAATTTATTTTAGTATTTTAAACTTAGAATAATATTTTATCAAACTTACTATGCATAGATGTATAACAGATCCAGTTATGCCACAAACAACTCTAGTGATTCGATGGTTTTTGTCTTTCAAATGTTCTTAGTTACTGAACACACCCCATGCTCCTGACATAAGAAAAATTCCTCTTTAAATTATGCACCAAATTTTTTTTAAAAAAGAACAAGTATTATAATCCAAGTTGTTTAACTGATGATTGGTAAGATTTTTTAAAAATCCTAATTAGTTATGGTTAAATACCCATTTTATTTAGCTATTAATAATTATGTGATATTCTTATCACATTGCCAAATCCATATAATATTAATATCATCTATGCTCTTTATTACTTTTTACAATGCTTTATTACAACTCACTATTGATAGTTTCGATTGCCCCAATAACCTTTTTCAAAACTATAGTAAACACAATACAAATACATGAATACAAATATACATTAATATATAATTTTACATTATATATATATATATATATATATATATATATATGTAAAATTATATATATATATATATATCCTATCTTATAAGCATATATATATATATATATATCCTATCTTATAAGCATTATTTATAAAGTTGATTGTAAAAAAGCATTGTAAAAAGTAATAAAGAACATAGATGGTATTAATATTAATAATTATGTGATTAGTTTGCCTAAAATTATCAGATACCAAATAACAATTTTCAATTTTTAAAATACTTCAAATGCAAAAACTAAAAATGGCAAGGAGCACCAGATCTATCAATTTGGTATTCGAAACAATTGAAATGGCTATTATTACAAAGCTTAGTGATGTATTTACTATCATAATTATAAAATGGCATTCAAATTGATGCCAAATAAGAGGCTTAAGATTTTTCTTTTAGGTATCCAATATAACTAATTGTCCAATATTGATTGGTAAAATAATATCTAGGTATATCTTAGTTAAAGGATAAAATTAGGATAAAAACTTTAAAATCCTTCAGACAAAATATTAGAAAGGTTAATTAATTCTGCATTCTCATTCACTCTTTATCTATGATGACCTGTTGGATTGGCTTTTTTAATCATAATATGTTATTTATTAGAAAATCTGAAAAATGGTCTACTGAATAAAGGAAAGGATATAAAAAGGAAAATATGAATTAAGAAAAAATATGTATAAGAAAAAAACATTTAAACCAGGTAGAAACAAACTTAAGACTATGTTTTCTGCCAATAATTATAATAAATAAATGGAACAATTCCTAAATATCACTAGGCGTATTTTTTTTTGTTATCTGCATAAAGTGTAAATATCATGAGTTGAATATTGCATCGGTAATCCTAATTCATTCCTAACTCCTATAATAACTGTAATTATTTGGTTTTATGATAAAATTGCTTCTCAATACTTATTTTTTTTAAAAATAACATTTTTGGAATATGAATTTGTTTATAAATTTGTTTTAATTTATTAAGACTACAAAATGTATAAAATTGTCATTTTGGCTAAAAGTAAAAATAAATTACAAAATAGGATAAATGTAAAAGGAAATAAATATTTTTGCTCAAAAATAACTAGAATAATTTTCATAATTATTTGCAAATGGATTTTATTTAAATGTTGTATTTATTGTGATCTCTACATATATTGTGATAAAAAAATTCATAAATGTAGAAACCAATGAATTTTAATTTTTATTAAAACATATTCAAGATAATACTATTTTGAGCAAGGTAAATACATTCACTGCCTTTATATCAGTTGTTAGTGAAATAAAAAATTGTTTTACAATAACAAATCCTAAAAACTAGACAATGAAAAAGAAAATAAATTTTATTATACTATTTTAAAAGATGCATTAAATACTATTATCATTTTTGTTCTAGATTTATTATTTCTAATCAAAATAGATTGTCAAATATTTTTTTTCATATCTCTAAAAATATTTTGAATGATTATCTACTTTTAATGACAAAAAATATGGCAGCCCCAGATATTTCTTTTCGTATAAGCTGCACAGAGATTCTATAAGAGCAATGACAGCAAATAATGGATAAAATATGTCAACGACAATATATTTAGTTTTTAGTTTTTCTACAATGTACTACAAACTTCATTCATTTTATCACTTAATAATTTTACCATATTCTGATAATTTGAAAAAGATTAAATTTCATTGCAGATTAAAAAAAAGATTAGCAAACTTTTTGTTTACATATTAACATATAGGCATATTTCATTTTAGTATCAAGTTATTTCTACCAAAAGCACTCCAATTATGTGTTTGAAAAGGAAGGTTTTTAATAAATATGTTTGCCAAGTTCTTACTTATGGATCTGAGATGTGGATACTTAATAAAAGAATAATTTAAACTGCATTCCAAAAAAATGTAAAAGACCCAGCAAGAGACTACATGTGAGATGGATGGATGAAATAAGAATGTGTGCAGGGGTGATGTGGAGAAGAAGCTAAAGATCAGAAAAAGTGGATTGAACATGGAGAGACCTTTATCCTGCAGTGTATTGGTAGTGATTGATGATGATGATGATGCCTTGTTTTATTACAGAATTGTTCATGAAACTTTTAATAATGAATTAAAAAATTATTTAGACAATCAAATGATTTAAAAAGTGAGGTTGGAATTCTTGTCATTAAAAATCTTTATTTTTTCTTATTTTTTTACTTATGTTATATATAGATTTTTCTAGTAATTTATTTAAAAATATTTTTTACAACAATGTGTCTTATTTTGGAATCTATTCTAATACAGAAACTGAGAAAGTTTGCTTACTTACCTAATTTATTGAACTAAGTCTATATATATATATATATATTGAAGCAGCCAGATCTGAGTTCGTGATCCTAACTTCATGACATCTTAGCCATAAGCCCACTTCAAACCCTAATACTAACCTTAAATTTCCGATGCAATGGGGCTTTATACGCTCAATCCACGCTAATTTCCATAAAGAAAAACTATTACAGAAATGTGTATTAAAATTAATTCATTTGAATTTAAATTAATCAATGCTATTAATAAATTCATGATAGAATTATTCATGATTTTATATATATAACAACTGCATGGATTGTGCATATATATTTGTAAATATTTAAATATATATAATTGTTTGAAAGTTTCATTGCATCAGAAATGTTTGTTTTTACTTTAAATAATTTGTTAAAACTTTAATGATTAAAAGCTACATTCTTTCGATAAGCTTTCAAGTTAATGAGTTTGAAAGCCTTATCGAAGGAATGTATCTAACAACAACCAGTAAATTTTGTAACATTGATAATGAAAGAAGTGTTAGCCCAAAGGCATCAAATACAGTATATATAGCTCTGAAAAGTTTGGAGGAAGAAGCCATCTTTGTTGTAGGGAAGTGCAGTGAACTCTATGCATTTAAAAATCATAAATTTGAACAGTGTTTCGATCATGGTGAAGGGCTAGAACATCAGGAATCTGGCTATGGTTCCTGAAGTCCCCTGAAGGTCTTCAATGAAGCTGCTGAATCTTTTCTGGACCAATCATGCTGCTAAAATCATGAAAATTCATTAAAATACTGTTCAAGTAATTGACCAAATGCATGCCTACGTTTTACCAACCCGGACGTGTAAACTAAGGGAACCAGCCTCGGAAGAAATGGGTAATATATTTCCATAATGAACCTTAAACTTTCTGGCCAGTTTCCAAACTTTACTTTACACTCCCTTTAAGAGCTCTTTTTATTATATAAATGTAATACTCTGTGTAAACCCTTTTATTTATGCTATTTTAAATTATATAAATTCTCTCAATCTCTAGTTTTTAAATTCAACTTTCTCCTTTCTTACTTGGTGGTTCATTTACTATATTATATATATTTATCATGTGATTTATTAATGTTGTTTATTTTAATTATATGCCAATAATCCTTTGACTCAATGAGCCCCTTTGTTCCATTTGCCTCATGCAAATAATATAATATTAAATCTGATAATAATTTTCACCCATTAGAACTAGGTTTATCCAGTTGTATTAATCATCCAGTCGAAAGAAATGATTAAATGTTTGTTATTTTTATAATTGGCTAATAATAAATTATTAGCTCTGTTTCTCACCTATGTCCCCAGCTCCTATCTAATTTACAAATGTTTATATATCCACATAATGTTAAAATGTTTTTTTCCTTGTAATCACCAAAATTTATTTAGTCACGTATGTTAAAATGTTTTTGCAAAAGGGTCGATAAAGGAATCAAATATATTCTAATTCAAATTTCTGTTATTTTCTTTTAATATTCAGGAAGGGCGATGTTTGGGGCATAATTAATATGATTTACAAATAATTTAAAATAATTTTAGTTAAAAGCTCATTTGACTTTAATTAAATTGATCAAGTCATCATGTAGAGCATTCTATAATTGGGTTTTATTTTTCAAGCAGTGACTCTCAAGTCATCATCGTCGAATGTTGCTGACATTAGGCAATCTTCCGCTCCATTAGGCTTGTCGGTGATAATATTTCTGTTACTTTAAATTATCGAGGAAGAAAACACTTCCTCTCATGTTCATATTATATTTGAAACACCAAAGGCTCATAGTTATGACTCGGCTTGGCTTTCCCATGTTCCCATCTACTTACTTAAAGGGCATAGGACTTGACAAATATAAGCTGCCATACTACTTTTCAATCACCTCTCCTTAAAGGGCAGTAAGACTTGTGAAATGCAAGCTGCCATAGGACTTAGATCATCGATCAGCCATTGTCTTCCAATTTCATTTTATAGCTCATAATTCATCAGCACCGTTGCCTCTCTGTTCCGGTAAAGCCCGCTCTGATGCTCGTAATTTGTGACAAAGTGATTTCAATTAAAGTCAAACAAATTCTCAGTCATCTCAAAGTAAATAAGTTTTCCAATAAAGATTAAAGTTATGCCCTAAATACGTATTTTGCTCTTCATGAATGGATTTGCGAATGTGAGAATAAATCTCACATTCTTTCGTATAAAATTAGAGTCATAATTTCTTTTACAACTGAATACTTTTATCTGCCTTTATTTTCTTGTTGGGGGCATAGACATAGAATTTCAAAATATTGCATAATACTCATTGGCATATAATAAGGACCACCACTCTTATTATGATTATAAACTTTGTTTGAGAACTAGAATTAATTAATATAATCATTATTTAAAATTCAAACAAAAACTATTATTATTAAATATTTTCTAAACACACTTGGTTTCTTAGTTTCTTAATTATCATATTCAATAATTATTTTAATGTTAATGCTGACTGTCTGTGTTGGCAACCCGAACATATACATATGATTCAATTTAAAATTATCTTTAGAATTTATTATCCAATATTAGTATCTGTTGAGGGGTCTCTAATCCTCACCATCCGTTGAGCTAGTTTCTTGGCGCATAGCACTGTGCTGTCGATTTAGATTTCTACTAATCTGAGCTGGTGAGTTGGGTTTGAATTCAGTTTGGTTCAGCTGAATTTGGATCTGACATGCAGTTTAGGTGGTGGACATTTTTCGTTCGGTACAATATATATATGAGACTTGAACTAGTATATATATATGATTCCATTTTGAAAGTTGAGTTGATAATGATTATGAAAATAATCGAAAATATTTCTTTATGAGTTTTTATTTATATTATATTATAAATTGTTTACCGTGTTTGGAATAAATATCGTTATTGTATTATTAATAATAGCGGACATTTATTTTGTTTTATATATATATATATATATATATTGATCATTTATTTTTTCACATGTATGTGGTCATGTGGCTAACCCTTAAATTTTAAAAACCAAAAATAACTTTCAATTTTATTAAAATATCTATTATAAAATATATTCAGATTTTACACATATATGTATATCACATCCACAGACATATATTTATCATTTACATATTTCCTTTATTTTTTTAACATCTTGTATTAAACTCAATGATTCCAGTCTTGTTATGGGATTTGAACCTCATGTCTGTCACTATATATTTATATAAACAATAATTAAGAGTAGCAGTGTGTAATGAAATAACCAAGCAGGGAATGAATTTATCTGCTTATCTCTTTTAAAATGATCTTCCATGAGATCAGGCAAGATAAATTTGCCATGCAATATTTTCTGAAATATTGATATTCCATAAGATGCAATAAACTATATAATTGTAATACTTAATTTGGTTTGCATACATTTTAAAAATGGTATGAAGAAAAATAAGTATATAATTTCACTTTTTGGTAACTTTTTCTACAATGCTATTATTAAAATTTGCAAATATAATTCTAACATAATCTATTGAATCGTGTAGAATACGGAGACGTTGACTCTAGAAATGTCTGCTTTTACGAGAATGGGAAAAAAGAAATGAGAAGGGACATGACCAAGATGGTGTAATGTATAGCCACATGTGAAACCAAAGATTATGACAAATTGACATGGAACCATTTATTACCTATGGATAAATTTACATTTAACCAACCTGAACTATTTGGAGTAAATAGTAAAATTGTACGAGAAAATAAATGGATGTAAAAGTGACTTGTGAGAAAGAAAACATTAAGATATTCTGATAGTAAAATAGTTGTGGGAGAATGGATGTCTTATTTTTCATTTGCCGTGAGTAACCAAACTTTTTCTTTGAGAGACTTTAATTATATGTATATGTCTGAATTTGTTGCTTTTTTTCCTTATGCACATATTATTGTCTTAACCCTTTTCCCGCCTCTTACAAGGCTCCTCGTAGACATCTGACATCACTCTAACTCTGCGAGTTTTTATACGAAAATATTCATTCAATATGTTTTTAAATAGATTTTTAAATGCTCTATAAGATGGTGCCCTCTTCCGAATTCTTTTACAAGTAAAAAATAAAAAAAAACTGCATTTAAAGATAAACAAAGAAAGAAGCTTATTGGTGATTGGCTCTCAGCCAGTTCTCAGCCGACAAAGACATTCTGATTGGCTGAAAAAAACAAAGAAACCGCCTGATCAAAGAAAATAAAGATAAACGCTGAGATTTTCATTTCGAATGTGATTTAAGTATTAAAAAAAGGATAATTTGACAAATTAAAAATAATTTTTAAAAAATAAACTAAAAAAACAAAATTATTTTCGAAAAATATCGAAGATTTTTGTAAAAATATTGAAGTTGTAGTAAAAAGAAATATTTACTTTTCTATAACGTAAAAGTCGATCTTTTTGTTTATATTATAGCTTTTATGTTGCCAAAATTGAATATTTTAGAATAAATAAATAGCAATTTTTTTTGAAAGAACTTTCATTCTCTTCATAACCTGAAAAATTAATAATATACTTTTTATAAACGTATCTGAGTTGAATTTAATATTATAGGCGAATATGTTTTAACAATAGGCTTTGTCTTCAGTTTGTGAGTTGGCCAATTAAAAGATTTGATTTTTACCTCATACAACCAATAATATAATTAGCGGTTAAAAGGCTAATTCACAGACATTTTTTGTATAATAACACACAATGTATAACAAATAAATTAGCTTTAAGAAAGTAAAACTGTCTCTGACTCTAAGTTAATCAATTGGGTTTTCGACTGAGATCATTAACTACTCGAAAGCACAGCAGATGGCACAGTTGACAGGATGCTAGATTGGAGGTTGTTTTTTGTGTGTGATTTGGAAAAAAATTAATAAATCAGAATAGATATAAAAATGGCAGTACCCTCACACATATTAAGAGATTTTGAAATTGGAAACCCAGTGGGATGGACCTTCTACATCGAACAAATAAAAAGATATATGAGATTAAATAAAGTCGAGAATAACAAACCAAAAATCTCGACATTGCTGTATTTCGCCGGAATAGACGGAGTTCAGATTGCTAAACAGTTGGCCGAGAACAAATCTCTGGAGCAAATACCATATAAGCTATTGGTTGAAAAACTCACTAATAATTTTCAACCAGCAATTACAATAAGGGTCGCTCATTTGAGATTCAGAATGAGAAAACAAAACACACATGAAAGTTATTCGGAATATAACATCACATTGCGGACATTAGCATGAGACTGTGCATTTCCGGACATAAATGACATGCTCCTAGACCAGTTCCTATATGACATGATGGACCACAATCTGAGGAAACAACTACTCAGTGAAATAGAGATTGATTATAACGCAGAGATTGTGAAATGTGTGGCTCATGAGACACTGGTGATTAATGCAAAGGAATTTCGAGAAGGAATCCAAGAAAAAAATTACACGACAGATGTGCGTAAACTAGAATCATTGGAAACACAACCACAGATGTCAAGAGTCTTTTAGCTATTATTGTTGTGGTATGAAAGAACACAAGAACAGAACTTTGAAATGCCAGACTTGTGGCATTAAGGGCCATATGACAATTGTTTGCAGAAACAGGGACGGAAACCAATACCGAAGTGATACGAGAATGGAAGTGACAAGGAGGGCAGAAATAAAGAAATGTGGGACAAACCTGAGTGAAAAAATAGTGCTGGATGTCAGAATAATAAATGTAAAAGTGACAATGGAGATAGACAGTGGGGCAGGGCTATCCATCCTTTCAATAAAAAACTGGGAAAAAATTAACACCATATTCAAGTTGAAACTAAATTTGGATAAGACTAATGTTATTGCCACTGATGTAAATGGAAACAACATCCAAATTTGTGGAAAATTTTTGGTCCCAGTGAAATTAAATAACAAAAGCAAAATTTTGCCTTTGTATATAGTCAAAAAGAACATAAACCCTTACTGGGCCGAAACTGGTTTCGCGTACTGGGCATATCCATACAAGTGATTAAAACTGTAAAATTTGAAAACGTAGTATAACAGAAATTCCCAAGGATATTTGAGGAATTGTGATAGTCAGAAATTCCCAAGGATATTTGAGGAATTGTGATAGTCACAAAGCCAGACAAGAGTTTACGGATCTGTGGGGACTAAAGGTTTACTGTAAACCAATACCTAAAAAAGTGCATATCCGGTCCCGAATGTCACAGAAATAGTGACATCACTCCAGTAAGCAGCAATTTTCACTAAGATAGATTTGAGATCAGCTTTTTATCAAATCCCAGTCACAGATAGGTCTGAAAAAATACTAACTCTATGTACTCATGTTGGTCTTTTCCAGTGCAATAAGCTACCATATGGAAACATGACTGCCCCCAATATATTCCAAGCTAAAATATATCAATTGACATGGAATATGAATTGGGTGATCCCTACCTGGATGACCTACTGATTTACACTAAATCAGAAACTGAGCTGAAGGAATGCATGCTTACCATATGCGGCCGATTGGAAAAAGTGGGAATCAAGATAAATACCACTAGGAGCATTTGGTCCATGAGAGAAATAAAGTTCCTGGGACATATTATTGATTAAAATGGAAAACGTCCTAATCCCAAGAAGGTCACCATGATAAAAAATGATCCAGTACCAAGGAATGTAAAAGACTTACAAGAATTTCTGGGAATGCTAACCTAACCTTCTATGAAACCTTTTTGAAGGGAAAAGCACATCAGCTAAAACACCTTTATGCCTTATTATGTAAGGGTCAGCACTGGAAGTGGAAGGCTGAACACCAAGCTGTTTTTCAGGCAACCAAGGATTTATTGTCATCTGAAAGTCTGTTGATGCATTACCAAGGTAATCAAGAAGTTATAGTAACCGCAGATGCTTCAGAATATGGGGTTGGAGCCTTCATGTCACACTTGATAAATGGACATGAATGTCTGACAGCCTATGCCTCCTATACCCTGTCACCTGTGGAAACTAACTATAGCCAGATGGACAAAAAATGCCTCGCTATCATTTTCATGGTAAAGAAATTTCATCAGTACATCTATGGACAAAATTTCACCTTATGCACCGATCATCGCCCACTATTAGGCATATTAGGTAAGATTAAAAAAACACTATAATATAGCAGCCAGATAATGCTAATATGGATTAATATACTGGAAGCATACAATTATACACTAGTACACAAGCCGGGAAGAGACATACATCATGCTGATGCCCTATCACATCTACCACTGAAGGCAGATAGACCACATGAATTTGTGGAAGTGAATTTATTGGAAGTGGTAAAGTTGAACAGTACTGTAAATAGTGCAAAAATAGCAGAGTGGACAGCTAGTGATCCGGGATGTTACAAATGAGGACTTGGATAAAGGTGGGAGGGCCAAGCCATCGTCCTGATAATCTTCATATAGCTATCTGGAATGTCCATCAAACCCTCTCAACCTGTAATGGTTGTATCACCAGGACAGATCATGTATTCATACTGATGGAAGGTGGTGCCCAGATCTTAAGACTACTCCATGCCAGACGAGTAGTGAGATTGAAAGCTTTGTCGCATTCATATATGTGGTGGCCAGGAATTGACCAAGAGATTGAAGAGATGGTGGGACAGTGCCACAGTTGCCAAGATGAGGCAAACCTGCCAAGAAAAACACTGAGCTCTTGGATAGAACCAAATAAACCCTGGAAACAGATCCACATTGATTATTGCTGGGCCTATAGAGAGACAAATGGTTTAGGTGGTGGTGGTGGATGCATACAGCAATTGGGTGGAATACTCTTTGCTAAGGTCAGCAAACTTGGCATGTACCAAAAGGGCTCTCCAAGAGATGTTTACCATGCATGGATACCCCGAGATATTGGTATCGTATAATGGAACAAGCTTTACCTCCTCCAAGTTTGGAGACTTCCTGTCAGAAAGAGGGATATGCCACATTTTTGCACTGACATCCACCTTGCATCAAATGGTTTGGCACAGAAGGCAGTCCAGTGTTTAAAAAAGGACCTGAAGAAAACAAGTAAGACCAGGATGGAGGAGGAATTGCTGGAAATCATGTTCTTCCAACATTTTTTGCCTAGGTCTAAAAAGGATAAATCACTGGCTGAACTGTATTTGACAGAATGTGTCGCACACACATGTCAACTGTTTTACCCTGAAAGGAAAGAACTAAGTGAGAACTGGAAGGTGGTTCCCATAAACACTTGAAAAGGTTCAAGAAAAATGATCCAGTCTGTGTGTGTGATATACTAAGAGATTGCTATCCGAAAATATCATAAATGCGAAATCAAGGACAATTTACCAAATAAGACTAGAGAATGGTCCATCTGTCCATAAACACCTATACCACTTAAGGAGAAGATCTCCATGTGCTCGAATGGATATCCCAGAAACTGTTGGAAATGCCAGTCAATGGGACATCTTATCTAAAGAAAATAAGGAAGTGTTGCCACAAATAACACAGGAAGAGTTTTGCCAAAACAAACCAGACCAGATGGATAGGTTACTGGAAGTTACAGACCCGATACATGATACTAATAGTGGGACAACCCAACAAGATGAAGGGACACCTGCACCAAGAGTTCACTGTGAGTGTAGGCTGACAGAAAGGTTGAAGGACTATGTTCTAGAGTGAAGGGAGGTGTAGAATACAGAGACATTGACTCTAGAAACATCCGGTTTTATGAGAATGGGAAAAAAGAAACGAGAAAGGACATGACCAAGATGGGCTAACATATAGCCACATGTGGAATCAAAGGTTATGACAAATTGTCATGGAACCATTTATTACCTACGGTTAAATTTACATTTAACCAACATGTATTGTTCGGAGTAAATAGTGAAATTAAGCTGTACAGAAGGAGAAAATAAATAGGACATAAAAGTGACTTGTGAGAAAGAAAACATTAAGATATTCTGGTAGTAAATTGTTGTGGGAGAACGGATGTCTTATTTTTCATTTGCCATGAGTAACCGAACTTTTTCTTTGAGAGACTTTAATTATATGTATATGTCTGAATTTGTTGTTTTTTTCCTTATGCACATATTATTGTCTTAAGCACAGACATTTTTTTTGTATAATAACACACAACGTGTAACAAATAAATTAGCTTTAAGAAAGTAAAACTGTCTCCGACTCTAAGTTAATCAATTGGGTTTTTGACTGAGATCATTAACTACTCGAGAACACAGCAAATAGATAGATAAATAAATAGATATATAGATAGAGATAGATAGATACAAAGATAAACAATAGATAGCCAGAGATATAGAAATAAATAAATAGATATAGAGGTATATAGATAGAGAAATAGGTAAGTGAATCCATAGATAAAAAGATAGACAAATATACAGATAGAGTAATAGTCAAATACATATAGATAAATAAATAGACAGCAGATATATAAATATATAGACAATAGGTAAAGAGGGAAGTAGATAAATAGATAGATAAATAGATAAATAAATAGAAAGATAGGTAAGTGGGTATATGAATATATAGGTGGACTGAAAAATAGACACATGGACAGATGATAGATAGATAGATAGATAGATAGATAGATAGATAGATAGATAGACAGACAGACAGACAGCTAGACAGACAGACAGATATATAGATAGATAGATAGATAGATAGATAGATAGATAGATAGATAGATAGATAGATAGATAGATAGATAGATAGATAGATAGATAGATAGATAGATAGATAGATAGATAGATAGATAGATAGATAGATAGATAGATAGATAGATAGATAGATAGATAGATAGATAGATAGATAAAGAACTGTCAAATAAAGTGTGCATGTTTCAGCAAATGTTAGTCCAAAATCAAGTTTTTAAAAATTATACACTAATTATAATGTACGATTTTATCGTGTTTTAATTTCTTGAAAGGCATTTAATTTTCAGCTCATCTTAGTGTCAAGTATTCTTTTTTTTACTTCACATTTGCGTTTACCTTTTGAGTTGTAAAAATATTATTTTTATTAAGAAAAAAAATTCTAATTGTGGAACAGAAGGTTTTGAAACATATTTTGTTTTATGAAAAGTGAATAAAAATTTAATTTGTAAATAATAACTAATTTACTAAAACATGTTGTATATGAATTTTTTCTACAGTATAAACTTTTTCATACCTGCACTCCAATATGTAATATATACATGAGAGATCAGAGTGACCTATGGTCAACATAGGTAGAATGAGAAGGTTGGCACAATGTAAACTTTGAGCATTCTATCATCAGATTTTTAATAAAATGGATGGCTGTAGAATTGTGGGGTGGAGTGGTTTGAAGCCTGTCCATTAAAGTATGAAGATTGGCTATCTTAATATAAGCTGATATTGATTGTATATATGTGTGGAGATGATAATCTGAACCAACTGATGAGTGCTGGTTTAACGCAAAATACATATATTGGTGATTATTTATCTTTTTGACATGTGTGTGATCAAGTGGGTCAGCAGTATGAGATAGATTACATGATAGCCATTTTTTATGCTTACTCATAACTGTTATTAAAACAGGCAAAACTCTCCATAGAGTAGCACCATTCAGTGCTAGCCAGAGTAATCAATAGAGATTTTATGCACAAGCCTTCTGGCATCCATTGATTACTCTGGCTTACACTGAGTGGCACTACTGTATGGAAAGTTTTGTCTGTTTTAATAACAGTATATGAGATAGCATGGATAGTTGAGATGTGAAAGTCTGAGTTGAAAACATGTGTAAACATTAGCTTCTAAAAATATATATTGAGTTGAAAATTAAAGTAATTGTATATGTGATACTAAAATATGTATTCAAGGATATTTAACTAATATTTGCCTAAAGGTTTGTAATGATGGTATTTTAGATGTTATAATATATTGGACTATTAACATCATTTATCACTGAACGTTGAATGTATAAAAAATTTTAAATTCCATTTAAACTAGCTATAGAAAATATTGACGAAAGAGCTAACTTTTCGATTATCTGCTTTATAATGGTTATTTAAATAAAGATAATATTTGTGTAACGTTAAAATTTTCAATAAATAGTGAAGTATTGTTTGTTAAAAAAGTTTGTCCCTCTTTATATCATGAAGATTTTTATGAGGATTCAATAAATACATACAATCCTTATGATTTTATTGGGATGGTAGATTGATATTGGCATGCAAGTATAAATTTACAGTTTAATACGTATTGAAGTCTTATTTTCTTTAGAAATAAATATCATAAATTAAAAGATAGGGTTAACTTGTAATTTTTGAGTATGGTTTGGTTTGCATAGCAAAACTTTTCTTTTATTTATTTTTACTGTCATTTCTCTTTCCAATACCAAAAATGGTTATAGTATTTATAAAGACTCTATAATGATGATGATGATCATTTGCTATTTTTATTATGTATAATTTAAATATTCTATATTCTAATAAGCGTCATTAACTTTTTAAACCTTGCTTAAAAAAATAAAACTATAATTCTATTTTTCCTTTTAGTGTTTAAAAATGTGTTTATCGATTTCTATTAATATTCTTGTTAAGTAATAACATCGCTAAAATTGTGCAAATGTATGTCAGTTACTAGATAAATCACTTTTTAGTTATTATTAATTTTACATATTATTTGTATGTTTAAAATGATAAATTACTTCATCTGCAATGAAAGATTTGTTAAATGACATATTTAGGCCAATAGAACGTTTTATCACTAAAGAAAAATATCGATTATATATATATAGTATATGAAGAGTAGCAAATCGAATATTAATTCTCTTAGATAAGCAATTATTGATCATTGATTAGTTAGATATTTATATTTCCCGAATTAAGCCATTATTATCTATATAAAACTGTTTAAATAAATATGGTTGTAATTTACTTTTGAGTACATCAATTTATGAATATGTTCCATATTAAATTAATGTAAGTATAGCTAATGTGTAGAATTTTTTTTATAAAAATGTCATTAATATTATTACTCGGAAGTTGATAATATATGTCACGATACCCGATACAGTGATTTATTAATATTTATATTTAAAATAAATATAATGAATCTAAATCAATATTATGAAAAATGATATTTTTTGTAGTTTTAAAATTTTATGCAAAACAAATTAATTTTCAAATAAATTAATATAAGCGGGATTCAAACTCAAACTTTCACACTACCCACTACTCTCAGTGCCATCTCATATTGCTGACCCACCTGATCACACACATGTTGAAAAGATAATTAATCACTAATATACATATTTCATGCCAAACCAGCAATCATCAGTTGATCTAGATTATTATCCTCACACATATATACCATCAGTGTTCAGCTTTATATTAAAATAGCCAATCTTCATACCTTAATAGAAAGGCTTCAAACTATTCCAAGTTATAACTCTTCAGCCTTCAATTTCTTTGAAAATCTGACGATGGACCATTCAAACCCCCGTTAGTGCCAAGGTTGTCATCCTATCCATGTTGACATATTAGTCATTCTGACCCCTCATGTACAGGAGAACAATCCATTTATACATACATATGTGAGGGATGGGCAGACCCTTTACACACTATTTATATAAATTAATACCTTGTACAGGCTTAAACCTGCATTTATATATGTAATATAGGTGGGATTCAAACTCAGACTTTCACATGATCCACTACTCTCAGTGCCATTTCATATTGCTGACCCACCTGATCACACACATGTTGAAAAGATAAATAATCACCCATATACGTATTTCATGCCAAAACATCAATCATCAGTTGGTATAGATTATTATCTTCACACATATATATTAATATAAAGCTGAGCACTGATTGTATATATGTGTGAGGATAGTAATCTAGACCAACTGATGATTGCTGGTTTGGCATGAAATACATACATTGGTGATTATTTAACATGTGTGTGATCAGGTGGTCAGAAATAGGAGATGGCACTGAGAATAGTGGGTCTTGTCAAAATCTGAGTTTGAATCCCACCTATATTACATATATAAATGCAGGTTTAAGCCAGTATAAAGTATTAAATAAATTAATGTAAATCGATTTAAAAAAAGACGACATAAACTATGTTTTAATTAGAAATTAAACAAAAATAAGTTAAAGAAGCTTTAGCATTTCCTTATGCCAGATTTTAATTCATGGGAAGATAACATATGTACCAATTATACTTTTTAGGATACTAATTAGCCACCTTAGTCTAATTCTATGATTAATTTTACCCATTGTGTTTTTATCTGTAGTAATAATCTGACGGAGGTGTTTGTAGTTATTAACTTCTTCTAACCCATTATTAACAAGCACTATGGAGATTAATGGTGTATTGGACAGAGTGGCAAGATTGATTTGTCAAATTAGTAACAGATATCAAATGCAGGTAATTCAGGTTTATACCACAATAAGTTCTCATTGTCATAAAGAAGTAGAGGATTTTTATATGGATATATAAAAAAGCTTTTGATCAGATAAATCAACATTTTAAAATTGTCATGAGAGACTTATAATGCTATAATTGATAAACGATTGAAAGATAAAAGTGCTGTAAGTATTTTAGTCATGGTGGTAAAAATGTGAGAGGCCACAGACTTGTGGAGTTTACAGAAGAAAAAAAAATATTATGAAACAAAAATGGACTTTGAAGCATCTAAATAAAGATACAACAGAATTGGATTATGTTTTGATTAATAGAAAATATGCATTTCAAAATTGTAATGTTTTTATTTAATTCAACACCGGAAGTGATTATTGATTAGTTAGATATAAAATATATGTTAATGTAAAACTAAAAAGACAATAATTATTAAGAAAAAGTAATATTCATAGTTGATATTTCTAATTCTTAGAAATATTCCAATAAATCTAAATTAGGACTTGCAAATCATTTGGAAATATTACCAGATTTTGAAATTGATTCAGATATGAATGAAATAAATAGGAAGATAACTGACACATTCTTAAATACAACTAAGATAGCTAATACAAAAAATAATTGATCAGTAAAAGTTCTATTGAAACGGCAATTTATGAAAAGAAGAAAAAATATGAAAATAAATAAAAATGATGCATTGTGAAAATTGAATATCTCAATTCTGTAAAATGATGCATAATAAAGTTCAAAATGATTTTTAAAATGTGTAATTGTGAACTAGAAAGAAAAACTACAGAAGAGAATAAAAGTCTCAAAAGTGTAAAATACATCTTGATATAAGCAGATAACTCATTTTTGCAAAAATAAAGAAAATGGAACTATTATTAAAAAGAGAGATGGCATCATGAAATGTGTAGAAGAGTTCTATCAAGAATTATATAGCAATAAAGAACAATAAGTAACCTCCTATAACAAGTATATCTTCTGAATTGATCAGCATTTTAAATGCAGAAGTGAGACATGCAATTAAATTTATGAAGAAAGGAAAAGCTCCAGGTAATGATGGAAAAATGAAATATATGTAAACAAGTGGGAAAGAGACTGAAGAATTAACTCAAATAATAACCAGAAAAAATGTGAAAAATGATAACTATGTATTTGATATGTGTAATGTTACTTATAACTTTTAATAGTGAGCAATATAATTACTCTTAAATGTACAATTTCACTAGAAAAAAAAATTGTGCCAACTGAAAGTAAGTATAATGTTTTTTTTCTGAGTCTTAAAATACATTATAAATGTTGAGCAATTCTTCCATTTATTTTTCCTTTCAGTTTTCAAAAATTCATTTGGAATCTCGGCCCACAAACCCATAGCAACAAATCATTTGATTATAAATATAGAAACCACACACAAAGATAATCGGAGGACTATACAAAAAAGATACATACCAAAATATATTCTCTTGAAAATCACTACTCAATACATATATGTATACACACATACATATATGTTAAAGGAGGTTGCTTTGACAACAATTTGAAATTGCTGATTGTTGTTGATATTGGGATTGTCTAACTGTTGACTGCTTTTTAATTATATATATATTCTTTAAAATGAAATATATTCAATTTATAGACAACTAAATACTTAAAATATATAAATAATAAATTTATTAATATCTAATCGATTTTCGTTCAAAAAATGAACCTTTATTGTTAAATATGACCTGTATATGATATGTAAATCACGTGAATTTTTTCAATTGTTATAATATCTTGATAAGGTTTATTTTTTGAACGAAAATCGATTAGATATTAATAAATTTATTATTTATATATTTTAAGTATTTAATTGTCTATAAATTGAATATATTTCATTTTAAAGAATAGTATATTTGAAAGACAACATAATGGTTTTGTAATGCCATCATTGTGAAATATATATATATATATATATATATATATATATATTAGAAAAAAGACAGTAAAAACGAAGTGTACAGTATAAGTAAATTAAGCTTCCCAGTCACAAAAGGTTTGTTAATGTTGAATAAACAGATTTAAATATTTTATCAAGATAATAAACATCAAAATATTTTATCAAGATATTATCAAAAAATAGTTTAATTTGAGAAAGGCAAAAGTGATAAAAGATGATGATGAAATGGTAAAAAAAACTATTGTAAAACATAAAAAAAAGAAAAAAAATATGTGTTTTATTTATTTCAAATGATTATTTAATAGATATTATGGTAGATGTTTAATGCAAAAAATATAAATTGTATAAAGATGTTTATTAGGATATTTGAATAATTCAAAAGGTATATCTAAAATTATTGGTAAGAAGTATAAGATGAAAAATATTGTCTATCTTCTACAAAGAAAATGTTGTTTTGATAAGAATGGAATTACCATCAGTGGTTACAGAGTTAATTACATTATTTTTGCTGAATATATGTCAATGAGTGAGAATGAGTTCAATAAATATTGATCAAGACTGTAAAAAGGTTAAATAAAGTAAATTATGATACAATTAAAGCAGTAAAAATTCTTTTTCAAAACAAAATAGATTAACCAATATTGAATAGAAGGTTATCATGAAGTATAGTGCTTTTAAATATTTGGAAGATTAAATAAATGATATTGGAAATAGTGAAAAAGGAATATGAGTAATATTCCCATAAGCTAAAGGGGATTTTATTAAGATAGAAGACTGTTGTGTAAATCTTTGAAATTAGATCTAACAAAAGGCTTAATAATTGTTTTCCTTGGTAATTTAAATGGACTACAAACAATTATAAGTGGTTTGTATTTGGAGAAGAATAAAAAAAGAACTTGAAACTATAATATCATTATATAGAAAACCAAAATTATACTTAAAATAAATATAAAATATTAGTTTTGGAAAAAAAAATGAAGCCAAAAAGAACTAAATTTGGCTGATTGGAAAGCTAGTTAGTTAACATTTATTTCCAGCTAAGAGAGAAATATGTTAGTTTGGTTAATGGAATGAAAGTTCTATCATTTCATACTTATTACTTGTTAGAACATAAACTTTAAAATATTGGTCAAGATTATAATTTAAGCATTAAATAAACTATCTAGTCTAACTCAACCTTAAGACAGCCTAATATGAAAATCATTAATGAATATCTGTTATTATATAAGGCAAGTGTTTGTTTATAAAAACTCGTTGATGATGTGTATGGTATCATATATAATATTCCATACTGACTTATTTTTTCAATAGAAGTCACCTATTGATACATTCAGCAATTCATCCTCAGCATCCATAGAAAGTGAGCCGTTTTACCTTAAAAGAGACTCTCTCATATTTGACATATTTTCATCAACTTATAAAAAATGTTAGAACCAACTGTAATTAGCATTTATATTTAACTCTTCTAGATTTTAAAATAAGTAATTGCAAAATTTACTCATTTAAAAGTGTGTACATAGATTTAGATAGTTTATTTAAAATTTTATGGACTGATTCAGAAAATAATGCTTAAATTATAGATTACTTTTTAAAATAAGTGTATGTAAAAATACATGCTACTATATAGAGATCATCATCATCAACGATTATTAATCCACTGCAGCATAAAGGTCTCTCCAAGTTCAATCCATCTTCTCCGATCTTTAGCTTTTCTTCTCTACATCACCCATGCACACTTTCTTATTTCATCCATCCATCCATCTCACCTATGGTCTCTTTCTGGGATATAGAAATATGAGTTATAATAAAATATGCTGATTGTAATAATTATAATTGAAATACACAAACAATAGTTATTTATATTAAAAAAAAGTTGTTATTGAAAATCTAAAAGTAATTTAGTATATTATTCTGTTTTAATAATTATTTTTTTAACTTTAGTATTCTTATAAAGCATTTTTTCCACTTGGAATGATTTTTTTGATAATATTAGCATGATTTTGTTTTTAATTTACTTGAATACAAATATAAACAATAATAAAAAAAGATTTTCATAAAATAATTATAATTATGGGTAGTACTCCAATAATTATTTTTAGTTTTATTGTTATTAGGTTATTTAATTCTATGTTGATTAACCATACCCATATACTTCGTTGTTTGTTATTCGCTTCATTTTAATTTTAGGTATGTAATGTGAATGATATTGAAGTAGAAAAAAATAAAAACTTAAAAAAGAAACAAATATTGTATGTTGTTTTAATATAACGAGTGCAATCTGAAAAGAAAATTAAGCCATAATAAAAATAAAAGATATACCATTTGTTTTAAATAAAATGACTTTGTGATTTATTTGAAATTTATTTATTTATTTTCTCTTTTCAGCACAAAGGCCATTATGCAATGCTTGAGACTGAGAATTATCTATATGATTATTTTTGTTTTATAAATATTCAATTTTACAATTACTCGCATAAACCACAACTAATTAATATATTGTTTAGCATATAATCCTCCGTCTGCAATTATAGGTTGTGTTCTATAAAACTATCTTTGCTTCCAATTTACATTTTGGTGAGTAATCAAATTGCATTAGCCATGTTAAACCCTGAGAGTAAGTCAATTAAGGTCTCTTATCATTGCTCTTTGGTATCTATGCATACTTTGTATATAGCTAATCAGATTGGTAATATTACAATTGTCAATCAATGATTGGACCATATTTTATTCAAGTTTATAAATTATCTTCTTATGCATAGATGCAATCCATTACAATTGCTGCCCAAATCTATGATGCCATTAATAAGAGCTTAACATCATAATCCAATCCATTACAATTGACATCCAACAATTGTATTATTTTATTCTCCATTGCACATTTCTCATCCATTACAATATATAAAGTTATATTTTTTAGAAAAAGAAAGTAATCTCACAAATACTTTAGAAACCAAATTAGATAAAAACTTTTTAATGAACAAAAGAGTAAGATTTATTAAAGATTTCTGATTATGTTAAAGATATTGACCTCTTCAGAATTTTTTAAATTAATAAAGCAACACTTTCTGGAAAGTTGTTTTATAATTATTAAAAAAAATCCTACACCAATATCAGTTAAAGAAGTGGTAATGGAAGAACTATTATGCTATTTTTGAAGTAAATAAGTCACAATAATTATAGGGACTGTTAATAAGAGAGTGTAGCTAACACTTGGAAGTCTATCATTCCAATGATTATTATAAATGGATGTGTACATTTGTGCTAAAAATGATGACTCAATGTTTTCTGGTCACAAATGCTATAAATAACTTTTTTTTTTTAAAAAAAGTTATTTTATTACAAAGTTATAAGCATTGAAATAACACATTTTATGGTATTTAGTGTAAATAAAAAGAAGAAAGAAACATTTTAAGCATTGTTAGTTTATAAGATTGGAAGGTAAAATTACAAATGCCGGTAATTCAGGTTTATTCTATTGTGGTGAAGAAGTAGAGAATTTTTGTGAAAATATACAAAATGCTTTTGATCAAACAAAAAAACATTGTAAAATTGTCATGAATTCTAGTATTAGTAAACAAATAAAAGATGACAGTATTGTGGTTAAATTTGGATATGGTGATGAGAGAAGACACAGATGTGTAGAGTTCACAGAAAAAACAAACAAACTGTATACTATAAATTATTTCTTTGAGAAAAATTCTAAATAAAAATCTACATAGAAACATCCAAATGAAAATACAGTAAAATTTGATTATATTTTGACTACCAGAAAATATATATTTCAAGATTGAAATGTTCTTAATAAATTCAATTCAAAAATGATCATCAGCCTGATAGATATAAGATACATGTTAATGCAGTACCAGAATCATGAACATTTAAAAAAAAAAGATAATGCTAGCAGTTGATATTCTAACAGTAACACTCCAATGTGATTAAATTACACCTTGACTGAAGTTAAGAAGGCCATAAGAAGTATTTAAAAATGATTTAAAAACAGTATATTGGTAACAAGCTATGATTTCTGGAACTTAGACTTCCTGAAAGCACTCAGATGATTTATTAAGATTATTAATTACTACACCATATAGCTTCATTACATGTGTATAATGCACAATTATAGAGTATATTCTAGTACATTTTCTACTAAGACAAGACAATGTATGAACAAAAAAGGACTATGAAAATTTTGAAAAAAGATCCATTAAAAAGAATTGAATATCTAGAATTCTGGTAAATTGGTACAAAAAAAATTGATGCCCTTATAAGAAAATATAATTGTATATTGACAATAAGGAAATATACAATAGAATAAAAGTTTCTAAATTATTAAAGTTATTTTTTCAATAAAAAATTACAACTATTATCAAAAGAAAAAAGAATAGAAAAGTTCTATAAAAAAGTGTATAATTCCAAGGACCAAGAAAAGTGTCCCTATAGCTACTATATCTACTTAATAGCCCATCATTGTAAATGAAGATGTGAGATATACAATTACATCTATAAAGAATAGACAACTCTAGGAAATGGTGGAGTTATTATTTATTTTTTAAATGAATCAAATGAAGAAATAGAAAAATTGTTGGTAATGTTATATGCTTAATGACTAAATGTTAAATATATCAACAGATGATATGATAAATATATTAATAATGCTGATATTTAAATAGGATGATAAGAAAATATTAATAATTTCATATCTATCAGTCGTGTATTAGTTTTATATAAAATTTTTACCAAAATAATTACAACCCATTTATAGCGAACATTGGATTGTAGCCAACCAAAATAAGCTGAATTTAAAACTAGTTGTATACTATGGATTATATTCAAGAATTGAGAAAAATTATAGAAAGAGCCACTGAGTATAAATTGTCATCATGTTTTAGATTTATAGATAATAAAAAGGCAATTGATTATATAAGCATTTCTGAGGTAATTAGAGCTTTGTGTCATCAAGATAGACCTGGAATATTGTTATGTTGTAAAGAATAATTATAAAAATGCAACATCAGTGATTATATTACATGATGATACTGAGAAGATTAACATTGAGAAAAATATTCAACAAAGTATTTCCATATCTCCAAAATGTTTTACAGCAGCTGCACAAAAAATATCTTGTAAATTAAAATAGTTAAAATAAGCAAAAACTCTCTCCATACAGTAGTGCCACTCAAAGCAAGACAGTGTGTAGACTACTGTATGGACAGAGTTTTTCCTATTTTAACAACAGTTATGAGCAATCATGGGAGATAGTGATCATGTGATGTTTTAAGGTTTATACCAATCCTGCCTTATAGGAAGGTGGTGGCTATGGTAGTAAAAGAAGTAAAGACACCAAAATGTATGGTTTCTGAACTGAGTTCAGACCCATATGACTCTATAAACTACTGAGCTTAGATTGAAAATTGTGTGTTTTAAATTTTATTCTCATGGTTTTGTAGTTAAGTAGAGATAAAAAGTGGATGCTGGAGGATTGCATTAGATTTTAAGATCTAGGTGCAGTGCTCTCAGATCCAAGGCTCCTCACTGATGAAGGCCGTAAGCCAGAAACTAGTTTGGAGATATTGAATGAGTAGACACTAGATAGGAATTTATGCACATGCATTCCGGCATTCATTGATTACTCTGTCTTGCTTTGAGTGGCACTACTGTATGGAGAGAGTTTTGCCTATTTTAACAACAGTTATGAGCAAGTATGGGAGATAGTGAGCTTGGTAAATAACAGTATATCATGTAGATTTTTCAAATGATGTGATTGTTTTGCAAATAATGCTTCAAGTCATCATGAAATGTTGCAAGGGTTATAAGATGAAAGAGAGAGTAGTATTAATAAAAAAATTAGAAAAAATAAAGTAATGTTGAATGAATTTTTTCAGGAGAAAATAAAAAATAATAATCGTCAATTGGAAGAAGATAGCAGATACCAATATCTTAGCCAGAATTTTGATGACATTTATCATATGAAGGATCTTTGATAGAAATAATTTAATATTTAAAACAAATATGCCTATGTATAGTATTTTGGTAGAGTACTTTTTATTACCTCATCTTACTGTTTGTGAGGATTGTGCAGTAAAAATTATTACACTACAGAAATATTATTCATTACTGGATAATCTCTAATCTAAAAAATAACTACTGAAAATTATTAATAAATATACATGGGTGTTTGAAAAGCAAAGTTTTCAATAGATATGTTTAATTGTTTTTATTTATGCATCTTACATTTCGACACATAAATGAAAAACAATATAGAGATTTCAAACCACTGTATGAAATATGGATATATAGTAAGAGTAGCCTGAATAACTGATGTCATTGAAAAAAAGTAAAATGGAATTGAGACAGACATGTTGATAGATCAGATAGTTGGAATTTTAACTTTGTTCTTAGGAGATCATAAAAGATTTAAAAAGAGACTACATGTAAGATGGATGGATAAGGGAAGAAAGATTTCTGATTTTTTTTTTTAAAACGTTGATCACAGAAACTGTATTATACATAGAGAATACAGTGAATCCATAAGGTTTGAAAATGATGGATATACTGCATAAATATAGATAAGTATATCTGTGTTTTATCAGTTCCTACTTATAGATCTGAACATTGGATACTTAATAGAAGAGCAATACAGAGACTTCAGACCACTGGAAAAAGTATGGAGAGATGCATGTTGGGAGTAACAAGAAGAGATTGAAAATGCAATATATGAGTAAAAGAACAAACAGGTGTTGCTGACCTCATTGAAAAAATTAAGAGACTGAAATGGAGTTGGGCTGGATATATTGCTCGACAAGATGATAATAGATGGACAATTGAAATCTTAAACAGAATTCCAAGATATTGTAAAAGACCCCGAAAGAGACCACATGTGAGATAGATAGATGAAATAAGAAAGTGTGCAGTAGTGATGTGGAGAAGAGAAGCTAAAGATCGGAGAAGATGGATTCAACTTGGAGATCTTCATCCTGCAATGGATTGATAATGGTTGATGATGATGACGATGATGATGATATGTAAACCATGATGGCCGTTGAACAGTTAAAATCAACTTTCTTTATTTAAAAGTAGGATACATTCTCTGCTATTTTATTAATGTAAAATCAGTTGCACGTCAATTTCTTACCGCAAGCAATGATTAAAATCTTGTATGAAATACTAATAAAAAATTACTATTAATACCCACCTAATTATATATTGATATATACAATATGTGCAAAATATATTTTTATCTTAAATCATATTCCATTATTTATATTTTGTAACAATATAACATTGGTAAAAAACATAATTTTATTTATTTCACTTCAATAAATAATGTCTGAAATAATTATTTCACGCATAATATATTTTCATTACGTATTTGTTAAGGTTAAAAGTAATATATACAATTTCAGTAGACTGACAAAACATATAATAATGATTATACCGAGGTAAGTTCCACGGAATGGAAGAGATATGTTAATACCATTACTTAAGTCGTAGTATACATTTTTCGAAAGCAATGCCGATATATTTACATGTATAAAAGCAATAAATGCTTATGCTCTTCTGGATGATTTAATTTAGAAAGAGAAACAAATTGAACTCCATGATAGGTTTTCTGTCCATCTCCAATTTGTTTAATAATAAAGTCTTCCACACACAAAATAAATATATAAATTAGAATAATCTATGCAGCATTTGACACATCGAGATAATTTTTACCTACTTTTTCTTTATTGACATGCATCAGAAAATTATAAAAATAATATATTTTATTAACACTAAAATTGCGTGACAATTAACGTCATATTTACCTTAAATTTGTAAATAATTAATGTTTTCCACCATTGTAAATAGTGAATATAATTATAATATTTATGTATATATGTATGTGTGTCAGCATGAAAATTTCAAAAATATTTATTTTAAATAAAATATTAATGTATGTATGTCTGCTTAATGGTTGCTATATAATTAAATTAATTATAACTTTTGATATGAATGTTTTTATGATAAGAATTTACATGAAAATTAGCAGCAATATTAATTTTATAGACAAATGCTAAATAGTACTGAAGTAAAAAATATGGGTTTATAATGTTAAATCATATATATATAATTCTGAATTAAATTTTACAAATAACTGAAAAAAAAATATCCAAAATTTAAATGTACAAATCAATATCTGAACAAATTTTGTATGTTTTAATTTTCAAAACACATCATTATAACTCAAAATTAAAAAAAAAAAATGATATCATATAAAAATAATAAAATAACGCACAAAATGTTGAAATAAAAAATATTTTGTAGTAAATCTTTTATTTGCGATGCACTAAAAGTCAAAAAAATATTTCTAAAACTGCAATTGAGGATTTTAGATTGAACTTGAAATCAACATAGGAAAAGAGCTAATTAATTTCTGGATATCTGGGGGCGCCCCGCCCCCCCCCCGCCCGCATTTTTATTACAAGTTCAATCTAAAATCCCAATTATGGCTGAAAAAATAATTACTTTTTGGTTTTTTACTATATGACAAATAAAAGCATCTACTATAAAATATTATTTTCCTCTGTTATTTTTAATGTTTTAGGATTCAGATATTTTACAATTCCCTTTTTGTAAGCAATTAATGACAGCAGTTGGAAATTGTTGATTGTTATTAATATTAGGATTATCTAAGTGTTGATGGGTTTTAATGTTACATATATAATCAAAATTACCCAAATTCACAACTCAACCAGATTAGTCAAAAAAACTCTCTAAAATACAACCAATGGTTTCACAGCTACAAGTAGACTTCTCATATGTAAAGAATTATGTTATTCTTCTCCTTCACTTTCTTTGCATATCTTCATATAATCATATATATTCATCCATATACACTTTAATGCAAGTAATTTTCTTAACCTTCTTTATTTTCTTACAGTTTCGACTGTCCAGCAGTCTTCGTCAAAGCTACAAGATTTGAATAATACAAATACATAATTATCATTTCAGATAAACATGTATAAATCATATATATATATATATATCCATCATTATACATACATATATAAATATATATATATATATATATGTATCCATCATTTTACATACATATCAAAATATACACATATACTTTCTTCATATACATAAACATATAAATGTATATATGACCCCTAGATATATATATATATATATATAATCCATATCTACATCTATATATACATATGCATATCCAATACTTAGACATACCTCTTTTAAACATACATCTGTATACAGATGTACATGCACCTATAGACATATATACAATCCTCATATATCTTTACTAATACACATCTATATGTATATTCTACCTACACATATATAAAATACAAAACATATCCAATTCACCGTTTTTTAAATTTTTTTTATCTTTTTAAACAATTCCTTTTTTACTTTTTATTTTTAAATCAAACCTTTAAATATCATTCTTAATATTATTTTATAATATTTCATACTATTTTATTATTATTATTTTTATAATTATCTAATATATAACATCTTTCACTTTATTATCTTTAATTTTACTTTTTATAACTTTTATCTCTATATCACTAAATAATAGTTTTTAACATTATTACCTATATCTTCCTTACAGTTTTAACTTTAATTAAAATGATCGTTATTTCAAAATCTTGTTTATTCATTTAAAACAGCTCCCTCTTTTATCCTTATTATAAAACTTATAATTTTTATTTAAACTTTCCAACTTCCCAATTATAATCATTAACTATATTCCAATATTATAAAATAAATACTTAACCATTATTTCACCTATAAATACACATATTATCCATATTTCCTATATATATATACATTTTCACTTTACCTCTATACATATAACTAAAAATAATATATAAAATAATATATAAAACCCTATATATAAAACTATATCAAAAATAAAAGATTACAAAATTAATATTTTTAAAAAATTAACAACTTAATTATTAACAAATCTCTACCTACATCTATACCTCCACCCATATACATATCCCTTATATAATTATATCCCTTAAAACATACTCATATATATACCTATACTCATAACACATATACATACATATACCAATCCTCCTATACATTTATACATACCCACCCTCATAAATCCTCAACTTACTTATACATATATCACTATACAAAACACATCTAATGCCCATTTTATATTACCTTTAAAACCTATTTTATTTTTACTTTTATGTTTTCATTTTATCATCTATCTTGTTTAATTATTAACTAATACATAATACCTTTTCTCTTCCATATCTATAATACTAACCTATCCAATAGATCATTTCTATTACCTTTAAAACTATTTCATTATTACTTTTAGTTTTTAAAATTTTTTTATAACAAATTTACAAAATCTTATAAACATTTACTTTTTTATTACTTATTATTACTATCAATCCCCTCTGTTATCAATTTTATAAAACTTAGCACTCTACTTTTTAACCTATATTTATTAACAATCTATACAAGTCTTTTCTGTATATCCACATATTATAACTTAACCTACTTTCTTTTATTACTATTATTATTACCATTATTATTAATCTATCACAACAATAAACATGCTAACAATATCTTTTCCAAACCATATTTTAATTTTATATTCAATATTTGTTATCTATATACATATTTATATACTCCTAAAACATATATATATACACTTACTTTTAATTACTAAAAAACCTATAAATCCAATACTATACCTACCAACACAACATTCTTAGTCCCCCATCCCTATTTACACTAGGCCTTACCTTCTTAATTAGTATTGCCTCTTTTATTTTTCTATCTCTTTTTTTATTAGTATATCCTATCATTTTATACTCTCTTTGTCAAATACATGCCCTGTTTCTGTAGTATGCAAATAAATTGGTGAATTTTTGTCATACCTATGTTGATTTAACCTTGTAAAAATAGAATTTGTTGTCTCACCTACATATTTTGTCCTTATCATATTTTGCTTACAATACCTACAATCTATTTGATATATGCCATTTATACATTTTCGCATATCTTTAATATATTTATTATCTAATATATTCATTACATTTTTTCTTTTTTTATTTACTACCTTAAACTTAATTACATTATTATATCTTTATTAATTTTTCTAATAATTTTATTAACATTCTTAACTATATTATTACTATATGTTTTAACCCCTATATACTCCTTCTTTATACTTTTACTTCTATATTTACCACTCTCTTCTTCCTTTTTATCTTTCTTATATTTCTCTTCTATTAATTTTATATTCTTCACTATTACATTCTCTGGATACTCATTTTCTTTAAATTCCTTTACTATTAATTCTACTTCTTTTTATATTCCTTTTCACTTGAACAATAATTAATAGCCCTACATATGTAATGTAAGTGGTATAAAATTGAAAGAGGAAGAGATGGAGATGCTTAAAAAAAGAATAAAATATGTGCCATATGGGAAGTGTAATAATAAAGATATATTAGAAGTGCAAATATTAATAGAAAAATTGGCACAGAAATATATAGAAAGTAATTACAATATTTATTATTATGAAAATAAAGACATTAATAATATTATAAGTGTTAAGGATAAAGAATGGATGAAAAGCTTAAAAGAAGAAAGTATATAAAATGAAAAGATTAGAAGGTAAAGTTAATAAAAAGAATAAAAATAAAGAAAAGAATAGAATAACAGTTAAAGAGGTACCAGATATTAAAAAGAAGTATGAAGATAAAATAATATTCATAAAATCTGATAAGGATAATAAAATAGTATTAATGAAGAGAAAGGAATATATAGAAAAAATGGAAAAATTGTTGTCAGAAGAATTTTTTGTAAAAATAAAGAAGGATGATACCAGAATAAAAAGTAAGAAAATGTATGAATTAATTAAAGTATTATTTAATAATAAATTAATAGATAGAACAATCTTGGATGAATTAGGAAATAAAGACTGTGAATTAGCGAGAATATATGGAGCACCAAAAATATATAAAGAAGTGTCATTAAGAACAGTGATAAATGGAAAGGGTTCCTATTTTAATAAGGTATCTAAATGGTTAGCACATAATATTTTTAAAAAATACATTAATAAGAAAAGCAGTGGTTTTATAAAAAACAATAAGAAATTAATTAAGGAAATTAAAGAAAAAGTTAAGAAGTATGATAAATATAGGTTGACAATGATTAAGGTAGATATAGTGTCAATGTACACGAATTTGGATGTAGATAAAGTGATAGATTTAGCTATTAATAAATATATGGAAGATGAAAGAAAAGTAATAGAAATACCAATAATTAAATTAAAACAAATTCTAGAGTTGTGTTGTAAGGAAATAACATTTGAGTTTAATGGAGAATATTTTAAGCAGAAAAAAGGGTTATTGTTAATAGGGGCATTGAGTGGAATATTAAGTTGTATATATATGGAGGAAATAGAAAAAAAAGATGATAGATGAGGAAATTGGGCCAATAATGTTGAAAAGATATGTAGATGATTATCTATTAATTTTTAATAGAAGTGAAAGACAAATAGATAAGTATTTAGATAAAATTAATACCTTAGATAGAAATATTAAATTTACAGAGGAGAGAGAAGAAGATAATAAGTTATCATATTTGGACATATTGTTAACAAAAACATATATTAAAAATAGATGTAGAATAGAAACATCAGTGTATAAAAAAGTGAATGGGAATAGTAATATAATGAATTGGAATTCTAATACAGATAATAAGTATAAAATAAGTAGCATAAGTTCAAGAATATGTAGGGCTATTAATTATTGTTCAAGTGAAAAGGAATATAAAAAAGAAGTAGAATTAATAGTAAAGGAATTTAAAGAAAATGAGTATCCAGAGAAGGTAATAGTGAAGACTATAAAATTAATAGAAGAGAAATATAAAAAGGGTAAAAAGGAAGAAGAGATTGGTAAATATAAAAGTAAAAGTATAAAGAAGGAGTATATAGGGGTTAAAACATATAGTAATAATATAGTTAAGAATGTTAATAAAATTATTAGAAAAATTAATAAAAGTTATAATAATGTAATTAAGTATAAGGTAGTAAATAAAAAAAGAAAAAATGTAATAAATATATTAGATAATAAATATAATAAAGATATGTGAAAATGTATAAATGGCATATATCAAATAGATTGTAGGTATTGTAAGTTAAATATGATAAGGACAAAATATGTAGGTGAGACAAAGAATTCTATTTTTACGAGGTTAAATCAACATAGGTATGACAAAAATTCACCAATTTATTTGCATACTATGGAAACAGGGCATGTATTTGACAAAGAGAGTATAAAAATGATAGGATATACTAATAAAAGAAGAGATAAAAAATAAAAAAAGCAATACTAATTAAGAAGATAAGGCCTAGTTTAAATAAAGATGGGGGACTAAGAATGACATGTTGGTAGGTATAGTATTGGATTTATAGGCTTATTAGTAATTAAAAATAAGTGTATATATATATGTTTTAGGAGCATATAAATATGTATATAGATAACGAATATTGAATATAAAATTAAAATATGGTTTGGAAAAGATATTGTTAGCATATTTATTGTTGTGATAGATTAATAATAATGGTAATAATAATAGTAATAAAAGAAAGTAGGTTAAGTTATAATATGTGGATATACAGAAAAGACTTGTATAGATTGTTAATAAATATAGGTAAAAAGTAGAATGATAAGTTTTATAAAATTGATAACAGAGGGAGTTGATAGTAATAATAAGTAATAAAAAAGTAAATGTTTATAAAGTTTTGTAAATTTGTTATAAAAAAATTTTAAAAACTAAAAGTAATAATGAAATAGTTTTAAAAATAATAGAAATGGTCTATTGGATAGGTTAGTATTATAGATATGGAAGTGAAAAGGTATTATGTATTAGTTAATAATTAAACAAGATAGATAATAAAATGAAAACATAAAAGTAAAAATAAAATAGGTTTTAAAGGTAATATAAAATGGGGCATTAGATGTGTTTTGTATAGTGATATATGTATAAGTAAGTTGAGTATTTATGAGGGTGGGTATGTATAAATGTATAGGAGGATTGTTATATGTATGCATATGTGTTATGAGTATAGGTATATATATATGAGTATATTTTAAGGGATATAATTATATAAGGGATATGTATATGGGTGGAGGTATAGATCTAGGTAGAGATTTGTTAATAATTAAATTGTTAATTTTTTAAAAATATTAATTTTGTAATCTTTTATTTTTGATATAGTTTTATATATAGGGTTTTATATATTATTTTTAGTTATATGAATAGAGGTGAAGTGAAAATGTATATATATATATATATATATATATATATATATATATATATATATATATATATATATATATATATATATATATATATATATATGTAGGAAATATGAATAATAGGTGTATTTATAGGTGAAATAATGGTTAAGTAGTTATTTTATAATATTGGTATATGGTTAATGATTATAATTGGGAAGTTGGAAGGCTTAAATAAGAATTATAAGTTTTATAATAAGGATAAAAGAGGGAGCTGTTTAAATGAATAAGCAAGATTTTGAAATAATGATCATTTTAATTAAAGTTAAAACCGTAAGGAAGATATAGATAAAAATGTTAAGAAATATTATTTGTGATATAGAGATAAAAGTTATAAAAAGTAAAATTAAAAATAATAAAGTGAAAGATGTTATATATTAGATAATTATAAAAATAATAATAATAAAATAGTATGAAATATTATAAAATAATATTAAGAATGATATTTAAAGGGTTGATTTAAAAAAAAAAGTAAAAAAGGAATTGTTTAAAAAGATAAAAAAATTTAAAAAACGGTGAATTGGATATGTTTTGTATTTTATATATGTGTAGGTAGAATGTACATATAGATGTGTATTAGGAAAGATATATGAGGATTGTATATATGTCTAGGTGTATGTATATCTGTATATAGATGTATGTTTAAAAGAGGTATGTCTAAGTATTGGATATGCATATGTATATATATATAGATGTAGATATGGATTATATATATGTCTAGGGGTCATATAGATTTATATGTGTATATATATGAAGAAAGTATATGTGTATATTTTGATATGTATGTGTGTATTTTATATATATGTATGTAAAATGATGGATATATATATATATATATATATATATATATATATATGATTTATACATGTATATCTGAAATGATAATTATGTATTTGTATTATTCAAATCTTGTAGCTCTGACGAAGACTGCTGGACAGTCGAAACTGTAAGAAAATAAAGAAGGTTAAGAAAATTACTTGCATTAAAGTGTATATGGATGAAGTATTATAAGTAATATATATATATGTAAAGAATTATAAAGTGATAACAAATTTAAACTAAACATTGCCCACAATTCCACTTACCTCCCATACACCCTTAATATTAATATAATTTTTAAATATATTAATTGCTTCAGAATCATACATTTTTAATAATAAAGATTTATTAATTCATTTTGTTTCAGTTCTCTCAAAGAAGACAGCACTAGCTTCATCAAAATTAATAATATGGACTGCATCATTATCATGGATATATAAAGCAGAACTAAGATATATATATATATATTTCTAACCCTCCTAAAATTTTAATAATAAAGATTATTTAATTCTTATTTTTAAATTTCTTAGTTCTGCTTTATATATCCAGAAAAAAGTTCCAGGTCACACTATTAAATCTGATGAAGTTAAGATTGTTTTCTTTGGGAAAAATTAAATAAAAAGAATTAAAGAACCTTTATTATTAAAATTTTATGACTCTGAAGCAATTAACTTATTTAAAAGTTATTTTAATATTAAGGGTGGATGGGAGGCAGGTTGTTATTTTGTTTTTCTTTACAATTGAAAAGTCTTCTTGTAGCAATGAAACCATTGGTTGAGCTTTAGACTTTATTTTTTTAGCTACTCTGATCAAGTTGTGAATTTGGGGTAATTTTAATTATTTATTGGCTAATTTAGCTTTATGCTTTTAATATATTTATATAAACTCTAAGTGTCAAATCGATTTAAGGTTTTAGAAGTTTTATTCATTCAATTGATTGCAGAAATTACCTTAAATGAATTTGGTGTTCTATATATATATATATATATATATATATATATATATATATATATATATATATATATATATATATATATATATATATATATATATATATATATATATATATATATATATATATATATATATATATATATGGCTGCAGAAAGGAGTTTGCTATTAACTGAAAGGAGACCCTTTGATTCCTCTTGGAGGCCTTAAAAGAACCGAGCAGGGCAAATTCCCTAATGTCCACTCCATACATTCTTGTTGTTGCAGCTGTTATTACTATATGTTTATTCATATAGTATACGAACATGGATGGGCTGCTCACCAACATGCATTAGCCAGCATGGTGAGTTTATTGGCTTTTTACCTCTGAGTTTAAGATCAAGAAACACCATGGTCTTTCTTCTCAGTGCCTGATAAGGCAGAATGAATGTTTGTGTAAATGATAAAGATTTTTCCCAATTATACAATTATGACAGACAAAAATAGAGCATGGCCCTTAATCCCAGGAGGCTGTAAAGTCACCAACCAAGGCAGCGGTTGGTGGCCGAAGGCGGAGGGTGCTAAGAATATCCTGGAGGCGGACCCAGGCTGCCATTTGATGATGACTTTTTATTTAGGTACTTACAACTGCAGATCACTTTCAAGTGAAGGAAGATTGCAAGAATTAGAAGAAAAACTCTCTTATATTAAATGGGATATTATTGGACTTTGTGAAGTTAGAAGAAAAGGTGAAGAGACAATTGATTTAAAAAGTGGACATATGCTCTATTATAAAGGCACAAATATTGGAAATACAAGTGGAGTAGGATTCATTATAAATAAAAAGTGGAAGAACAATATTGTGGAGATTGATGGTGTATCAGACAGAGTGGCAAGATTAGTTATACAACTTAATAGCAGATATCAAATGCAGATAATTCAGGTTTATGCCCCAACAAGTTCTCACAGTGATGAAGTAGTAGAAGATTTTTATATGGATGTACAAAAGGCTTTTGATCAGAGTAAACAACATTTTAAAATTGTTATGGGAGATTTTAATGCTAGAATTGGTAAACAAATGAAAGTTGAAAGTGTTGTAGGTAATTTTGGTTATGGTAATAGAAATGAGAGAAGACATAGACTTGTGGAGTTTGCAGAGAAGGAAAAACTTTATATTATGAATTCTTTTTTTGAGATAAAATGTTAGAAGGAAATGGACATGGAAGCATCCAAATGAAGGTACAGCAGAATTGGATTATATTTTGACTAAGAGGAAATACATATTTCAAGATTGTAATGTTCTTAATAAATTTAACACAGGAAGTGATCTTCGATTAGTAAGGGGTAAGATACATGTTAATGTAAAACTAGAGAGACAAAAATTATTAAGAAAAACTATATTTACAGTTGATATTCCTAATCTTCAGAAACATTCTAATGAATTTAAATTAGAACTTACAAATCGGTTTCAAGTATTAGTAGATTTTGAACATGATTCAGATTTGAATGAAATTAATATGAAAATAACTGATACACTTTTAAAAACTGCAACAAAGATAGCTGGTAGAAAAAAGCAGCAATTGACTAATAAAATTTCTACTGAGACTAGAGAACTTATGAAGAAAAGACGGAATATGAAGGTATGCAAGAAAGATGCATTAAAAAGAATTGAAAACTCGAATTTTGTAAAATGGTGTGGAAAAGAGTTGAAAATGATATAAGAAAGTATAACTGTGAACTAGCAAGAAAAGCTGTAGAAGAAAATAAAAGTCTTAAGAATGTAAAACAACATTTTGGTATTGGTAGGAAATTTATATTTGCAATAAGGAAAAAAGATGGAATTATTACTAAAAAGAGGGATGACATTATGAAATTGGTAGAAGATTTTTATCAAGAATTATATAGTAATAAAGAACAAGTACCTCCTATATCTATTACATCTTCCGAATTGCCCAGAATTTTAAATGAAGAAGTGAGAAATGCAATTAAATGTATGAAAAAAGGAAAGGCTCCAGGTAATGATGGAATTATAATTGATATATTAAAAGAAGCAGGTGAAGAAACAGAAAAAATATTAGCAAAGTTATATACCAAATGTCTAAATGATAAAGATGTACCGGATGATTGGAAGAATGCAGTAATAATATTAATATTTAAAAAAGGTGATAAAGAAGATATTAGAAATTACAGACCTATCAGCCTTTTATCAGTTTTATATAAAATTTTTACCAAGATAATTACAACTCGTCTACAGAGAACCTTGGATTTTCACCAACCAAGAGAACAAGCTGGATTTAAAAGTGGTTTTAGTACAGTAGATCATATTCAAGTATTGAGAGAAGTTATAGAAAGGACAAATGAATATGAGTTGTCATTATGTTTTGGATTTGTAGATTATGAAAAGGCATTTGATTCTATAAACATTTCTTCAGTGATTAAAGCATTGGATCATCAAGGTATAGATCCAGGATATTGTCATATTTTAAAGAATATTTATAAAAATGCAACAGCAACAATTAGATTACATAATGATACTGGGAAAGTCAACATTGAGAAAGGTGTAAGACAAGGTGACTCCATATCTCCAAAACTTTTTACAGCAGTGCTGCAAGAAGTATTTTGTGGATTAAAATGGGAAACTAAAGGAGTGAAAGTAAATGGAGATTATTTAAGTTATTTAGATTTCGCAGATGATGTAGTTGTTTTTGCAAATAATGCTTCCGAGCTGCAGGAAATGTTGCAGGAGTTATCAGATGAAAGTAGGAAAGTAGGACTAAAGATAAATGTTAAAAAGACTAAAGTAATGTTTAATCGATTTGCTCAAAATATGAAAATAAAGATTGATTATGATGAATTAGAAGAAGTTAAGAGTTACAAATACCTTGGTCAGATTATTAATACAGATGGAAACTTAATAGAGGAAATTAATCATAGAATTAAACTTGGTTGGAGTGCTTTTGGTAAAAATAACTTGATATTAAAAGGAAATATGCCTATGTGTTTGAAAAGAAAGGTTTTTAACAAATGTGTTTTACCAGTTCTTACTTATGGATCTGAGACTTGGACACTTAATAGAAGATCAATACAGAGACTTCAGACCACTCAAAGGCATATGGAGAGATGTATGTTGGGAGTAACAAGAAGAGATTGAAAACACAATGTATGGGTAAGAGAACAAACAGGTGTTACTGACCTCATTGAAAAAATTAAAAGATTGAAGTGGAGTTGGGCTGGACATATTGCTAGAAGAGATGATAATAGATGGACAATTGAAATTTTAAACTGGATTCCAAGAGATTGTAAAAGACCCAGAAGGAGACCACATGTAAGATGGATGGATGAAATAAGAAAATGTGTAGGGGTGATGTGGAGAAGAGAAGCTAAAGATCGGAGAAGATGGATTAAACTTGGAGAGACCTTCATCCTGCAGTGGATTGATAATGGTTGATAATGATGATATATATATATATATGAAAAACAAAAATGCAAGTTAAAAAACTTGCTAACGCTTGTATTTATGTCCACAGATGGCGTTCTACCAAAAACACCGATTAAGCGTATGTTTTGTTTACATAAAGGTCAGAGTAGTATTCACTATCTCTAACTATAATTCCACTTTCAGATCATGATTTCAAGCTATTTGCTATCATCAGTGAAAGACAGGAATAAAGAAACTAGATCTAAACACAAACTCTGAGCATTTATGAAACAATTTCTATTCAGCTTGCAAGCGTGAATTTTTTAGACACGTAATTTCTTCAAAGTCAGCATAGCAAACTAGATAGCTATATGGGTCTGATCTCAGTTCAGCATCACCACATAGTAGAAGCCTCTGCAATCTATATCATTGCAAGAAAGACCTCAAAGGTACATTTATGAAAAACAAAAATGCAAGTTAAAAAACTTGCTAATGCTTGTATTTATGTCAGACCCATATAGCTATCTGGTTTGCTATGCTGAGTTTGAAGACATTACATGTCTAAAAAATTCACGCTTGCAAGGTGAATAGAAATTGTTTCATAAACGCTCAGAGTTTGTGTTTAGATCTAGTTTCTTTATTCCTGTCTTTCACTGATGATAGCAACTAGCTTGAAATCATGATCTGAAAGTGGAATTATAGTTAGAGATAGTGAATACTACTCTGACATTTATGTAAACAAAACATACGCTTGATCGGTGTTTTTGGTAGAATGCCATCTGTGGACATAAATACAAGCGTTAGTAAGTTTTTTAACTTGCATTTTTGTTTTTCATAAATGTACCTTTGAGGTCTTTCTTGCAATGATATAGATTGCAGAGGCTTCTACTATGTGGTGATGCTGAACTGAGATCAGACTCATATAGCTATCTGGTTTGCTATGCTGAGTTTGAAGACATTACGTGTCTAAAAAATTCATGCTTGCAAGCTGAATAGAAATTGTTTCATAAACGCTCAGAGTTTGTGTTTAGATCTAGTTTCTTTATTCCTGTCTTTCACTGATGATAGCAAATAGCTTGAAATCATGATCTGAAAGTGGAATTATAGTTAGAGATAGTGAATACTACTCTGACGTTTATGTAAACAAAACATACGCTTGATCGGTGTTTTTGGTAGAACGCTATCTGTGGATATATATATATATATATCACTACATATTTCTGCAATAAGTTAATATGCTTCACTCTTACAGTTATATCAAATTTAATGTGGGTACATTATTATACATGTGTCTAATAAATCACTGATTCAAGCTTTCATTTGAAACTCAAAAATATTGACTATTACCTAACATATATTAAACTCAATTTTAAAAAGTATCAATTGAAAACAAAAAAATTATATGCTGCCATTTTCTGCATCTTACTTAAATTATATATAAAAACCACACAAACAAGAAATGTCTATATCCCTCTCTTGCACATCTTACTTCAACTATATCTATGAAACAAGAAAACAGACAAACACAAAGATTATAAGTTGAATAAAGTGCTTAAAAATGCATCTACAACTTTATGACTAAATGCTAACTCTTTTACCTATGCTAAAAGTGATGCCAAAATCCATCAATACATTTTATTTTTAAATTGCAATAATCTTTATAAGTATGAAATAACTTATAAAAGATCAATTCATTTGACTACATGAAATAGATGCCGACTGGGTGATGGTTAAATTATTTGTGTTCAATGTGTCATATAATTATCATTAGCCAGTATTTTGTACAAATAATGTCCATTGGATAGCACTATTATTTGAATATGTGGATTTTCTATAAATGTCATTGATTTTCAGTTTATATGGTTAACAACCATTGGGATAGATTACTTTCATAAAAAAATATTTTTAATTCCAGTACTTTATGATAAACAAGGTAAATAGCATTTCTGTGTGTGTATATATATATATATATATAAAACCACTACCTAAACTGCAAGTCGGATTCAAACTCAGGCAGTTCAAACTGAATTCAAACCCAACTCACCAGCTCAGATTAGTAGAAATCTAAATCTACGGCACAGTGTTATGCACCAAGAAACTAGCTCAATGGTTGGTGAGGATTAGAGACCCCTGAACTGACACTAATATCAGATAATTAATTAACTTAAAATACTTTTAAGTCGAATCATATGTATATGTTCGGGTTGCCAACACAGACAGTGAGCATTAATATTAAAATTATTATATAAGAATTAAGAACTAAGAAACCAAGTGTGTTTAGAAAATATTTAATAATAACAGATTTTTTTTGAATTTTAGATAAGGATTATATTAATTAATTCTAGTCTTTAAAGAAAGTTTATAATTATATCAGAGTGGCAGTCTTTATTATAGGCCAATGAGTATTACACAATATTTGAAAGTTTATGTCTATGCTCCCCACAAGAAATAAAAGACAGATAAAGGTATTCATTAGTAAAGGAAATTCTTACTCTAATTTTATACGAAAGAATGTGATATTTATTTCACATTCGCAAATCCATTCGTGAAGAGCAAGATACGTATTTTAGGGCATAACTTTTAATCTTTATTAGAAAACTTATTTTGAAATATAACGGAGAATTTGTTGGACTTTAATTTAAATCACTTCATCACAAATTATGAGCATCAGAGTGGGCTTCACTGGAACAGAGAGGTAACGGTGCTGACAAATTATGAGCTATAAAGTCAAATTAAAAGATGATGGTTAGTCGATAATCAAAGTCCTATGGTGGCTTGATCTGACAAGTCTTATGCTCTTTGACTAATATGAACAGGAGAGGAAGTGATTTCTTCCTCGATAATTTAAAGTAACAGAAATTATCACCGACCGGCCTAACGGAGCGGAAGATTGCCCTACGTCAGCAACGTTCGAAGATGATGACTTGATAGTCATCATTTGAATACTAAAACCATATAGAATGCTCTACATGATGATTTGATCAATTAATTAAAGTCAAATGAGCTTTTAATAAAAACTATTTTAAAGTATTTGAAAATCATATTAATTATGCCCCAATCATCGTGCCCTTCCTGAATCTAAATATCAATTAACTGAAATTTAAATTAGAGAATATTTAGTTGATTTCTTTATCGACCCTTTTGCAAAAAACATTTTAAGATTATATTTGAATAATAAATAAATATTTGTGAAATGAGAAAATAGCGGTGGCATAGATTAAAAACGGAGCTAATAATAAGTTATTATTAGCCAATGATAAAAATAACAATCATTAATAATTTCTTTTGACTCGATGATTGATAGAACTGTATTAATCTAGTTCTAATGGACAAGAATGAACTATCAGAATTAAGTTTATATTACTTGTGTATTGCAAAGAAAACAAAGGACATCATCGAGTCGAAGGATTATTGGCATATAATTAAAATATAACAACATTAATAAATTTGCTCAATAAATATACATAATAAAATAAATGAACTGCCATGTAAGAAAAGAAAGTTAAAGACTAGAGGTTGAGAGAATTACTATGAAAGTTAAAATAGCATAAATAAAAGGTTTTACACAGAGTATTATTACATTATAAATGAGAACAGCTCTTAAAGGGAGTGTAAAGTAAAGTTCAGAAACTGGCCAGATAGTTTAAGGTTCATTATGGAAACATATTACCCATTTCTTCCGGGGCTGGTTCTTATTTTACATGTCCTGGTTGGTAAAAAAACATAGGCATGCATTCTTTCGATTACTTGAACAGCATTTTATTTGATTTTCACAATTTTAGCAGCATGATTGGTCCGGAAAAGACTCAGCAGCTTCATTGAAGATTTTTAGGGGACCTCAGGAACAATAGCCAGATTCCTGATGTTTTAGCCCTTCACCATGATTGAAACACTATTTAATTTTATAATTTAAAAATGCACAGAGTTGACTGCACTTCTCTACAACAAAGATGGCTTTTTTTTTCTTTCTTCTCCAAACTTTTCAGAGCTATATATACGGTCCTCTGATGCCTTCAGGCTAGCACTTCTTTTATCATAGTTGTTTTTAGATACATTTCTTCGATAAGGCTTTCAAACTCATTAACTTGAATTCATTTTCTAATTAGAAAATGAATTCTTAAAATCAGAAAATGATTTTAATTAGGAAATCCTTATCTTTTTTTTAATTAATAAAACTTTAACTGTTGTTTTTGGAAAGGGAAAATCTGAAAGCTTATCAAAAGAATGTAGCTTTTAATCATTAAACTTTAACAAATTATTTAAAATAAAATCAAACATTCCCGACGCAATGAAACTTTTTAAATAATTATATATATTTAAATATTTACAAATATATACGCACAATCCACGCAGTTATAATATATAAATTCATGAATAATTCTATCATGAATTTATTAATAGAATTGATCAATTTAAATCTGAAACTAATTAATTTTAATACGCATTTGAAATAAGTTATTCTTTATGGAAATTAGCCTGGATTGAATGTATAAAGCCCCATTGCATCGGAAATTCAAGGTTAGTACTAAGGTTTGAAGTATGCTTATGGCTATATGTCATAAAGCTAGGATCAAACTCAGATCTGACTGCTTCATTTCTTTTTAATTAAAAAAAAACAATGAAAAAAAAAATCTTTACTTATGCGTGATACATTTGCATAAGTGTACTCAACTAGTTGTTAGACTCTGGGAGAACAGCATGAGTGTGAATAATATCATCTGTACAAACTACAAAATTATACATGTCTCACTGCAATCATTTTCTTTTAAATATTATCTAGCTTATAATAAGCTTATAATAAATCGGTCCAATAATCAAGTCTCATTTTTCCTATGGTCGTGTCAGTCGGTCGTCTGTATATATGTATCTGTCTCTTCATTTAATGTTTATACTCTTGTTTCCCTGGATCAGGTGGCACATATGATTTTAACTGTCTGGCATTGTAAACCCCCTGGAGTCCCTTTCCATTTAGCCAAAATGCATTGTCATGGCAATCCTTTATTATTTCATATGGTCCACTGTATAATGGGAAGAATTTTTTGAATTATTTCTTGGGGGCATTACTAGTTCTTGTGATCTTAACCAAACTTGATCCCCAACTTTAAAATAGTAATGTTGCATGCTACTTTTTTTTATTTGACTCTGAGCCATCTGTGCTAGCTGCTTTCTGGCCATATCTTGGTTTGACTCATATTCTTCACTGTCATCTTCTTTACTATCCACAACTTCTTTTGGTGTGGTCTGATCATATTCATCACTTCTTGGAGCCTTGTAAGTGTCTATTGCTATATGATGCCTTACAATCTCTGGGTTGGTTTGGGTTCCTCGTGTTTCCTCAACTTTAAAATCCTCTCCATCATCATAATCATTAGCTTCCTGTCTTCTCTCATTTCTCTGAGGATCATATGAAAAGTCTCTCGATCATCGTGATCGTCTTTAGCCATCTTTCTGCTTTGATGGTTGCACTTTTTTCTATTGATCTGATTTTTAAAAGTGATTTCTCTTTCACTGGAGGTGGTTGAAGGCGCATCACTATCGTCAGTCAATCCTTTATCTAATTGTTCTTTCATCTTTGAAAGTGAATAAATAATATAATAAACAATGTAAATCAAACTTATGGCACTCTCTGTATACTTAAATAATATTTTTTTTTACTTCAGTACATTGAATTAGGTTTCTGACTACTGGTCCCATTGTCCCTATCTTCATTAGCTGCTGCATATTATTTCCTCAATCTATGTAATCTGCCTTTTTTAGTTTAGTTTTAGTTTGCCTACGTTTTCTTTGTTAGCTCTTTCTATTAATTCTTTGAATGAGAAATGTATTTTATTTAGAAAAAACAATTAAAGATAAGAAAAACAAACATTACTCACTTTCCCTCTGTTCAACTGTTCTCTCATGTCTGAAAAAAAAACAACTATACAAATAATTAGTGATATACAAATATTTATACATATATATTAGCAGGTAGAACAAGTAATTTTCTGTATATGACACATTTGGTTTTTATTATTTAGACAATGGACCCACTACTGTGCTGACAATCAAATTTTCTGACAAATTTATTTATATGGGCGCCAGTGAGCAAAATGAGATCAATAGGGCATGTGAAATAACCAGTGACTTCCAAACTACATATGACTGACTTAATTTTGTTTGATAAATGATTTGATTGATGAGTATTTATTATTTAATAACAACTGACACATTCCTGACCTGAGTTTAAACATAGGAGTTCACTACTTCATTTTTACTAAGCATGAGGCTTTCACACACAAAGACAAAAAATGTCAAAATTAATAATACACAAGAACTTTTATTTGTTGATATCATTTTGAATCTTGCTAGCATGAAAGCGTGTAAACCATTTAAGCATTTTGCCAACTGCATCTGGTTGCTTGGTGTAAACAAAAGGTCTTCACCTGCTTTGAGGTTACTCTAAAAATTATTGTCATTAAAGCATAATGTCACGCTGCATTGGACCACTTGACAGATAATTCCCAGTTTGAAGATCTTCGCCTGTTTTGAGGCTACTAAGAATGCAGAGTGAACATTTAATATATGTGCTAGCAAGCAATATTTGGAATTTAAAACGTTTAACATTTCATATTGGATATTTTTAATCATAATAACTGAGACGAATATAATTAATTTTGACACAGACAAAATACTTCATTTATTTTACCCCTGTCTTTGATCTGCTTTTACTACTTTTCTAACGATAATTTTCCCACTGTCACGAACGCGTATAACACTAACGTATAATATATATACTGATATAGTAGATGTATAATTACTATATATATATATATATATATATTCTATCTTATTACTTTTCTTTAAATAATTATTCTGACTAACGAATCTTTTACCGACGAACATTTAAAAAATAATCTTGAAAACATTTAAGTATAACAAATAAAAAAAACTGACATTTTAGAAATAATTTCAGTTATGTGTTATAAATCGCATAACTTTTCTCTTAAGTATAAATAACACTCTTTAAAATATCACTCTCTACAGAAACATTTAATTTATTGAGATCTCAATTGACTGAGTAACTAAAATCACAATTACTGTCTACAGGGTGTGTGGGGTTTATAAATCGAGCTCCAACGTTTGGGCGACCAAAAACATAACCATGTACCAGTCGAAAAAACCACCACCTACACTGCAAGTCGGATTCAAACTCAGGCGGTTTAAACTGAATTCAAACCCAACTCAGATTAGTAGAAATCTAGATCGATGGCACAGTGTTATGCGCCAAGAAACTAGCTCAAGGTTGGTGAAGATTAGAGACCCCTGAACTGACACTAATATCGGATAATTAATTAACTTAAAATACTTTTAAGTCGAATCATATGTATATGTTCGGGTTGCCAACACAGACAGTGAGCATTAATATTAAAATTATTATAAAAGAATTAAGAACTAAGAAACCAAGTGTGTTTAGAAAATATTTAATAATAATAGTTTTTTTTTTGAATTTTAGATAATGATTATCTTAATTAATTCTAGTCTTTAAACAAAGTTTATAAATATATCAGAGTGGCGGTCCTTATTATATGCAAATGAGTATTATGCAATATTTGAAAGTTTATGTCTATGCTCCCCATAAGAAATAAAAGGCAGATAAAGGTACTCATTAGTAAAGGAAATTATTACTCTAATTTTATACGAAAAAATGTGATATTTATTTCACATTTGCAAATCCATTCGTGAAGAGCAAAATACGTATTTTAGGGCATAACTTTTAATCTTTATTAGGAAATTCATTTTGAGATATAACGAAGAATTTATTGGACTTTAATTTAAATCACTTCATCACGAATTACGAGCATCAGAGCGGGCTTTACTGGAACAGAGAAGTAACGGTGCTGACGAATTATGAGCTATAAAGTGAAATTGAAAGATGACGGCTAGTCAATAATCAAAGTCCTATGGCGGCTTGATCTGACAAGTCTTATGCCCTATGACTAATATGAACAGGAGAGGAAGTGCTTTCTTCCTCGATAATTTAAAGTAACAGAAATTATCACCGACCAGCCTAACGGAGCGGAAGATTGCCCTACGTCAGCAACGTTCGAAGATGATGACTTGATAGTCATCATTTGAATACTAAAACCCATATAGAATGCTCTACGTGATGATTTGATCAATTAATTAAAGTCAAACAAGCTTTTAATGAAAACTATTTTAAAGTATTTGCAAATCATATTAATTATGCCCCAATCATCGTGCCCTTCCTGAATCTAAATAGCAATTAACTGAAATTTGAATTAGAGTATATTTAGTTGATTCCTTTATCGACCCTTTTGCAATAAACATTTTAAGATTATATTTGAATAATAAATAAATATTAGTGAAACGAGAAAATAGCGGTGCCATAGATTAAAAACGGAGCTAATAATTTATTATTAGCCATAGATAAAAATAACAATCATTAATAATTTATTTCAACTCGATGATTGATAGAACTGTATTAATCTAGTTCTAATGGGCGAAAATTAACTATCAGAATTAAGTTTATATTAATGTGTATTGCAAAGAAAACGAAGGAATCATCGAGTCGAAGGATTATTGGCATATAATTAAAATATAATAACATTAATAAATTTACTCAATAAATATACATAATAAAATAAATGAACCGCCACGTAAGAAAGGAAAGTTAAAGACTAGAGGTTGAGAGAATTACTATGAAAGTTAAAATAGCATGAATAAAAGGTTTTACACAGAGTATTATTACATTATAAATGAGAAGAGCTCTTAAAGGGAGTGTAAAGTAAACTTCGGAAGCTGGCCAGATAGTTTAAGGTTCATTATGGAAACATTTACCCATTTCTTTCGGAGCTGGTTCTTATTTTACACGTCCAGGTTGCTAAAAAAATGTAGGCATGCATTCGCTCGATTACTTGAACAGCATTTTATTTGATTTTCACAATTTTAGCAGCATGATTGGTCCAGAAAAGATTCAGCAGCTTCATTGAAGATTTTTAGGGGACCTCAGGAACAATAGCCAGATTCCTGACGTTTTAGCTCTTCACCATGATCAAAACGTTATTTAATTTTATAATTTAAAAATGCACAGAGTTGACTGCACTTCTCTACAACAAAGATGGCTTTTTTCTTTCTTCTCCAAAAATTCAGAGCTATATATACAGTCCTCTGATACCTTCAGGCTAGCGCTTCTTTTATCATAGTTGTTTTTAGACACATTCCTTCGATAAGGTTTTCAAACTCATTAACTTGAATTCATTTTCTAATTAGAAAATGAATTTTTAAAATCAGTAAATGATTTTAATTAGGAAAAATCTGAAAGCTTATCGAAAGAATGTAGCTTTTAATCATTAAACTTTAACAAATTATTTAAAATAAAATCAAACATTCCCGACGCAATGAAACTTTTTAAACATATATTTAAATATTTACAAATATATACGCACATTCAACGCAGTTATAATATATAAATTCATGAATAATTCTATCATGAATTTATTAATAGAATTGATCAATTTAAATCTGAAACTAATTAATTTTAATACGCATTTGAAATAAGTTATTTTTTATGGAAATTAGCGTGGATTGAACGTATAAAGCCCCATTGCATCGGAAATTCAAGGTTAGTACTAGGGTTTGAAGTGGGCTTATGGCTAGATGTCATGAAGCTAGAATCGAACTCAGATCCGACTGCTTCAATATATATATATATTGTTCCAAGGCCAATTTGGCACATGTGTATAAAATAATTTTGTCTAAAAAAATTATTAAGATAAAAATAAAAATCTTTCGTAAAAGAGTTGGAAATAAAAGATTAAAAGTGGGAAGGGGGTTTTCTTATAGTCAAACTAAAAGTGTTATAAAAGAAAGTAAAGTTTTTCTAAATTAGTATTCGTAAAAATAAGTAATTTAAAATTTTAAAAAAATATATAAATCTCTTTTCATTCAAACTTATTATAATAAATTATATATGTGCATGCAAGTGTAAATAAATGTATGCATGTTAGAATAATATTAAATATATATTTATATATATATATGTATGTAAATAAAAGTTAAAAAAGAAATTATATTTGGAAAACACAGTGATGGCTATTAAATTAAATAAAGATTTAAAAAAAACCACACCAGCGGTGGACTACTAATTGAAGATATAGAAACAACACATTTTAAAATAGCTACTACTAATTAAACAATCAATCAAAAACATGTTGTCATAGGATTAATTACCACTGGAATTTCAACTACCCCTATTGCACCTATTGCCGGAGGATATTAAAATGAAAACAATTTGGACACATAAATAGCCAGATTTTTTTATCGGAGTTCAGTTTTTTTTCAGTCTAGTTTGCAGTGACAGTCTTGTTTTAGTTGAGATAACAGTGCATTTCTATTATGTATTCAGAAACAAAAATGCATTGTTGAGCAGCTTTTGGAAATATACGCTTGTGCTTCAGTCTTTTTAGTCCAACAAGATCATCAAAACCTGCCTGTGTGCATAACAACTCAGCAATCCTCCATCAAGCGTTCAACTGTCTTCAAGAATAAAGCCAATGGATTCGCATAAAATCTCTTCAAGAAATGTCCAAATCTAACCACTTAGATATAATCCATCAGAAGCAGCAGAAGCAACCAACAACAAGCAATATCCACATTCCAAAAATCCTAGGTAAACATTTATTTATTATCATTTATATGTAGTAGCCACCGCTGTAATTCGTCAATCCTACCGAGTAAAGTAATTAGGAACTCTTAAGCATGCATAAAATGAACTATTGATGTGCGTGTGTGTGAATGTGAGATAATTTAACCATGTCACATATTATTTATGCTTTTCACCAGATATGTGTTACTTTAAAAATGTGCATGTGTTAAATCAGGTTTATAAAGATGTTTAAATTTAGTCAATTAATGTTGGGTAATAAATTATCTTTAAACTTAATTAATGTTAATTAAAATAAAATGTCTTCAAACTTAAACTTTATTTGTCGGTCAATTTTTTTTACCAACCTTTTTATTAATTCTTTCCACCACTAATTTTGTATAATTTTGTTATTGAATTAAAATTAGACTGAGCTAGTTTTAGGGAATATTTCGAGTGCTGGATTATGAGCCTACTGCCCGCATATGTTAGTCATCAGACTAGCTGGCGCCCCAGGGTTTACCCCAAAATAAATAAAGTATTTGGATAGTAGGGGTTTGAATCTAGAAGCTGAGATGGGCCATTGTTGATAGTTAAAACTATCAATAAGATCTCCCATTTTGCTCGAATGTGCTGGTTCGTCCCCGTAACATTTATAAGATTATAAATGTATTAGGAAGGAGTTTGAAACTGGCCAAAACTTATATATATGTATAAGTAAGTGGTTTCTGCAGTTCGACCCGGTACAATATATATATAAGACATATTTTGTGAGGTACCTTTTATCACCCAGTGGATGACTTGTGTGACCAAGTTGAAATGTCAGAATATCAATATTTAAAATTTTTAACACAGATGAACCCACAAAATATGTCTTTTATATATACAACCCATCAAAATCTACATTTCAACATATATATATATATATATATATATATATATATATATATATTTACAAGATAAAAAAGATTTTACTCATACATTCTATGGATAATTGATAATAAATTCAAATTTCATCTTATTTAATAAAATGTAAAGTAATACTAAACTGCAATATCTAACAATATATAGAGGTTTTATACTTTTATAACAAGAAATTGTTATAGAAATAATTTATTTTATTAATTGTAATAATTTAGTCTATTTAAATAAAAAACAAAAAAATAAGTAACATTCATCATCAATAATAGTAACTTTTTATAACTATTTCAGATTGTATTAGAGCATAATGTTTTAAAGCCTGCATTTTCAAAAAAAACATATCTGATTTTATTTAACTTTTAGTTGCAGTAGTGTATAATTTTGCAGTTATTTAAATTTGTAAAAGTTATTTTATAAAGAGAATACATATTTTTTCGTATATGAAAATTAGGCTATTGATTTATTATTTATTATATTATTTGTTGAATTCTATCCAGTAGTGAAAATGTTCATATGCAATACAAATAAATGATCATTTAGATATTTATATTTCTCTTTCTATAAATGAAATGTAAATATATTAACTTTATTGTTAATATCTTTATACTTACTATTCTTTATTACAGTTTTAACTTTACAGTTATTAAACTTTGATGCATATTATAAATTAAGTTGTTCATTGTTTAATGTAGTTAGTTCTCATACATGATTTAGTATGTATAGATTGGAATATCCTTTGATGGTAGCATGGAGAGACAGATGTTCCAAAAGTGTTATTACTAAATTTTATATTTAAACAGTTTTGTATTTTTTACATTATAATATATATATATATAGTTCGTTAATTAAAACAAAATTGTAATTATAATAAAAATAATAAATTTAACAGTAATAAACTATTATAAATAATCCATAAATCTGCAGAAGTACTTAAACCTGCCTCAACTGCCATTGAATTAAAAAAAAAAGTGGAAGCAAACGTCATCAATCCAAATCCCACGAATCTCGTATTTTAATATTAGATCTTAATATTAATGTTTTATATTATTTTTGTTTCATAATGAACAATTATATCATTACCAAAGAGATAAACCAACAAATATTGAGATATTTGCCAAGGAATTGCTTGATTTTGGTTATAAAATGGAACAAATGTGCAATACTTTATATCAATTTAAAAAGAGTTATAATGGTTTAATGGAAATGAAGATTAATAGTAAACAATGGATATTTATTTCAAATCCACAAGTAAATTTTTTTAAAGATATATATATATATATATGTGTGTGTGTGTGTGTGTTTAATGTTTCATTCTATGTTACAAACAATATTAGTAAATTAGTCAATAATTCTAAGTATGTCATATCTGTCAAGCAGAATAATAATGTCACATATCAAATTTTTTATGACTGTATGCTATCATATATAGATGAATCTAGACTGAGGGAGCACAAATTGTTATATAAGCTTGTAAAAAGTAAGAATAATAGTGATTTAATGACTGCTTCAGTTTTTTTTGATCATGAAAAACATGTAAATATAAATTTAAATTTGATTTTGAAAATGTGAAAATTCTTCATGAAGAGAGAAACCATAACAAAAGAAAAATTAAGGAGGCGATTTTTATAAATAAGAATAAAATGCATTTAATAAATAGACAAGCTGCTAACATTAAAATACGAGATTTGTGGGATTTGAATTGATGACATTTGCTTTTGCTTTTTTCTTTTAATTTAATGGCAGTTGAGGCAGGTTTAAGAAATTAACTGAACATACTTCTGCAGATTTCTGGATAATTTATAATAGTTTATTACCATTAAATTTATTATTTTTATTATAATTATATATATATATTTCAGATATTATCATCTCTATCAGTGCAAAATTAGAAAAGGCATTGAGATACTTAAAAAGCCAGATTGTATCAATAAGAGAGAGGATACATACCGACTTCCTCCTATTTGGAAAGATTTTTTTAAAAAAGCATTCTTAATTTAACATTTTTGCTATTGGTGGAATTTTAATGTTTTTTTTTTTTTTTTAAATCAGTGATTGTAGTGCCTCTGCAAACATCTTTCTACTTTTTATCACCCAGTGGATGACATGTGATCAAGTCGAAATGTTGGTATATCAATATTTAATTTTTTTAAAACTGATGAACCTGCAAAATATATCTTATATATATATGGATAGTACAATTTTGATTTTGTTTTTCAAAAGGTTATGATTTGTGATCAATATATAATGTCTCATTAAAGATTAATACACCTTTTGTAAAAATGTTAACTTATGCTTAACTGAATTAAAATTATAGAGTTCTATGTTTTTCAAGGATTTGTTTGAGAATAAAGTCTTTAATGATAATGTTGATTAAGATGAAATTTTAGAATGACATTTGTTTTCTTTCTGTTCATTGTTTTACAATTTCTATTTCAAGTATCTCTTTCAACTTAGAAACTAAATACCAAGCTTTTATTTTGTTTTTACATATGCTTAAAAATTAAGACTACTTATGGAAATCCTGAAAAGTAAATGTTAGCACAGTTCTACAAATAATAAGGAAACAAATCTAAATTAAATTGCTTATAAAATAAGATGACTATTACTGATATTTGTATGTTTAAAATTAATAAAAACACTATACAAAATATCCATTTTGCTAAAGATAATTTACAATATTTTTAAATTTTGTTTTTATGTATACTACACATCTCTCTTGGGCAAAGTTTTTTTTCGACATTTTTGAAGAAATATATATTTAGCAAATAAATCACATTAACAAAGCTATAAAAATTTTGGCAAACTTTTTTTCTTCTTATCTTTGTGAATTGATTACTTTTTGCTTTAAACCAGTACTAATCAGCTTTATGATTCAACTTTATGAAATAAAACTAGAAAACTATAAAGACCAAAACGTAATTTGCAAAAATACTACTGTAATCAAATTTGTCATTTTTCATTTGCGTTTGGAGTATTACTTTTTTTTTTTAAAGTATAAACTTTATTTCTTAAATATATACATATGTATTTACATTTGGTTACTTACAATTAGTTTATGTTTAATATATATATATATATTGTTTTATTTAATGTATTTTTTTCTTTACCATAACTCAAATATAGTTAGAGAATTTAAACTCCAAATAGATAAAAATCTGGCTTTACATAGATATTTAAATATCTGATCCGTTTATTTTTCATTTGCTTTATTGTATTCCATGTTATAATATTTACTGAGGCTATAACCTCTGCGTATAAAATGCGATAGTAGGGACCTCTACAGGTGTTTTAACCACAAGCTTACGCTATCGTAAGCTTGTGACCTGTAGAGGTCCCTACTATCGCATTTTATATGCATATTATCGAGGTTATAGCCTCAGTAAATATTACTTACGTAATCAATGTGCGTTTAATAAATTTATTCCATGTTATCTAACAAAGAGATCACATTTTATACTTCACATGTGGTTTTGTTCTCCCCCCCCCCTTTTTTTTTTTTTTCATATGTCAAAGCGTTGATCATGAAGCTAACCCGGACCAGCTGCTTGGAAGGCAGCTAGCTATGTTAACCACTAGGCCACCAACGCTGGACTATTTCACATGTTTTTGTGTGTTTTAAAAACAAACTATGAGAGTTATTTTATTTAAAATTCTTTGTTTTGTTGGTTTTTTAGTTTTGATAACATATGTTATTTTAAGTTTTTTTAAAGACTATACAATCATCAGATATTTTAGAAAAAATTCCATTTTGTTGTTTTACATTAAGCATAATGTATTGAGATTTATGTCCAATCTATTTTATGAAGGGTATAGCCATTTCTCAAATGTAAAATAAAATTAAATAAATATGTATAATTCAAACAAAATATACTTAAATAATTAATTTTAAGATTTGAAAATTAACAAATTATATTAACTTATAATATAAAAAAATAACAGTATTGGCAATGAAAGTAAATGAAGAGAATAAAGTTTTAAAAAATAACCCAACATCATGAAATTGGAATGAAAACTGCTTTAGCAATAATAATAAAAAATATGGCACTGTTATTAAAAAAGGAAATCATTAAATGCTTGGAAGGATTCTCAAAAATTTAGGTATTAAGAAAAACACAAAAAAATAAAATATCACCTGACTACCATATAGGCTAAACCAATGGTCTTCAACCACCGGGCTGCGGACCGGCACCGGGCCGAGAAGTTTTTTGCTGGTCCATGCTAGACTGGCAAAAAGTTTGTAAAAACAAAGTAATAAGATTTTAAACTTTTAATTAATATAAACAATTTTTATTTATTTTTTCATCGCACTTTTACCTGATTAAAAAAAAAGAAACAACAAAAACAAAATCTAATCAATCATACATAAATTAATTTGTTTTTCTAGTTATCACAGATGTTTATGGGGGGAGGGGATGGGATTAAATTTTTTATTACTTTTCTAAAAAAATTCAAAATTTAAAAAAAAAAAAGTTTTTTATTATACAAACTCCATATATATATATAACTTCATCTAAGGCTAAGATTTTTACATCTTTAAGAAAATTTATCTATAGACTTCTACTGGTCTGTGAAACCTTATCCTTATTTTTACCGGTCCGCAGGTGTGAAAAGGTTAAACATTTAAAACAAAGTGAATTATGCATATAAAACTATGAAGAATAGCACAGAAACTTTAGAATGTAATGAAATGATTATCAATATTTTTAAAAAAAGCAGATAAAGACAATGTGAAATGGTTATTAAAATTATTTACACTTTGATGCAAATTTTTTTCCCCTCATTTACACTTTGATGCAAATTTTTTTCCACGATTCCTTTATTTTCCTGACAATTTTGACTATCCTGCAATCTTCATTAGAGTGATCTCAATCTCCTCTACCTTTTAAAATATAGAAAAGGCAAAGGTGGAGGAGAGTGAGATTGCTCTGATGAAGATTGCAGGACAGTCGAAACTGTCAAGAAAATAAAGAAATCATTAAAAAAATTGCATTAAAGTATATATGAGGGGAATTATTGTAAGCAATATATATATATGAATATATGAAGAAATGCAAAAAAATTAAAAGGTAAAAAACAAGAATAATATGGATTTTTGATATATATATATTGTAACGATCCGGAGAATTAGAGCTCAACGTAATCTGCACTACAGGGCACCATCTAGGCATTTGAACCTAGAAAAATTTATAAAGTAGGCAGATACATAAGTCAAAAAAAAATTATTTTTTTTTATAAATTTTGATTCTGGTCGTTAGCCCATTGTCACTAGCTCAGGGAGTAGCAGAGATTTAAATTTCATAATAAAAATTCTTATCTAAAAATATATAAAAAAGAATAAAATAAGCCACTGCCAGTAATTAACACACAAACATTTATTTACACACATATATAAATTTTAGCATTATTTTAGAATAACTTTTACTTTGGATTTTAACTTGATTTTAGAATTTAAATTTACATTTTAATTTTTATAATATTATAAGTTTACATTTTAATTTTTTATAAGTTTACACAGATGGGTTTATAAAATGTGTTTTTAATGTTGAGTATAGATCGGTTACATAGATTACACGGTCAAAAACATTTCAAAATAAACATAAACGATCAAAATACAAAATCATTGATACCATCAATTGCATAGGGAATACAAGAAACCCAATGGTGTTCATCATAAGACACCGCATTGACACCAATAACTTAAAAGCCATCCGACATAAATACATCACACACACTCACCGTGAGGTATCAGTAGTCACTGAATGTCTTTATATTTTGATCAAATATGAAAACCAAAAACATAATCAAATGGTAACGAACCCATGCAAACATCTATACCCAACTTAAATTTAATGCATTTTTATTTAGGGTGTCAAGTATGAATAAACTCCATAGATCTGCATTTGAAAAGAAAATATTCTTCCCTGATTTAACCTTAGGCAAAAAGTTCGCAGTCAAATCGGCATCAATCCATCTGATATATTTATGTATTCAATGTAGCATGAAAATACGACAACACAAAATACTATACTGTCAGGAATGTACATATGAACAGTAACTAGAGGTAGAGAAGACATTGTCTCTCCACCAACAGAAATGCTACATCTATTGGCAAGTAAAACAATAAACAAAAAACTCCATAGGAATGGATTGCGGTTCTTTGCCAACTTACAAACCCATCCATAGGCAAATAGAAGGTGTGTGGCATATATATGCAATCCTGCCCATAGTGGATCTCATACTACATCTACTAACTACATCAATATATCCAATCCATTGACCTAATTCAACTATGAAACAAATAACCTAAGATTTACCCTCCCCTAATATAACTTTACAAATCTAGATAGACATTCATGCCCGACTTAAGTTTAACATTTATGTAATTTAGTCTAATGAAAAACAAAAATCATATTAAAAATGTAAAAGAACAAAAAAAATAAATAAATGGAAATGATTTTAAATAATAAAAAAAATACATCAAATAACATTATTAACATTAATTTACGTTGGTCAGATAGCATTCTATTTGTATTATTTACTAAAGGTTTAGAATTTAGAGTTCTTATTGTTTTCAAATGAATATAAAGTTCTTATGATTTTTAAAATGTCCAGCTTTATCCTTTACAGTTGCTTGCTGTTGTTGGTAATTTTGAATGGGAATTTCTATGCCATACTGAATATATTGGTATCCAGTTACCCTTTGTTTTTATTTATCTGGAGTTCTTTACTTGAGCTGGTCCTTAACATAGAAAATGAGGTCTTTACTTGAGCTGGTCCTTAACATAGAAAACGATGTCATTTCTCTTTCTTTTTTAGCAGAACTGAAGGGATTGAAAAGTGCATCTTTTCAATCCCTTCTCCTTCGACTCTGCACTAACATATATCTGTACTCTTGTAATAACTAATTAATACTTTTATTTTCCAAACTTTTCCTTTTATATTAATTTTAAGGATCCAATGGACATTACATCATCGATGATGATATGGTCCTTTCGCTGAGGTCCGATTCCAGTGTTTTTCATTCATTGGCTATTAGTTTCTATTGTTTTCCTATCTGACTGATGCTTATACATTTAAATGCCCAAGGCTAGTTTACATTTGACTAATTAAATTAATCATTTTCATTTTTTCAATAACATTTTAATTTGTTTTGTACAAACTTAGATATATTTTTATCTTTAAATCTTTACTGACAATTTAGTTTTAAAATACTTTTTCTTTTTTTTTAATAAAGTTTTATTTTAATAATTTTTTTTTTCATCTGTGCGATTATATAGATACGAGTTTAGTATAGGATTTTAATTTTCAATTTTTAATTCTTAAAAAGAGAAGTTTTATTTGCGAACTTTTATTTTTTTTTATGTTTACTAATAAAAAAACAATTTAACGACATCTGTGCTCATTACAATATATATATATATATATTGTAATGGAATGGATCCAGACTTTACATGACAATATATTTGATAGATCATCTGAGTGGTTGCAAAGGAATATCTAGAATTTCCAAATGTATAGACTCATGTCCACTCCAATGATGTATTAAGATATAAACATATGTTAAAAATTTACTTGTATACTCATTTCTTTTCTCCAAATTTACATTCAATTAATTCTGGAGTTCAAACTCAGGGAGAATATGCATAATATTGTACATCAGAGTATATCAAAATCACTATTTATAATGTGCGAGTATATGACAAATTGAGAATAAAATATAAAAAAAACACAAATAACAGTCTTTGATTTAAAATGATATGAGATTATAACAAAGATAAATAATTTGTTTAGATCTCAATAAATATCCTTTGATTATTACAGTTAATATTATTAATTCACTCCCTGTTTTCCTTCAAAGAATATTTATCCAATAGCAATACTAACACACACAAAAAATAAAATTATAATTTGTTGATATTTATGTTTACACTTGCTTTCTAATTTAATTTTCATAAAAATCATAATTCTTCATCTCCAGTTAGTTTATTGATGAGTTTATATCAATGATGTAGTGATCGCATGGGATTATCCTTCTATTATGATTTGTCTCCACAAAGGTGGAGAGACCAACCACACTAGATGTGATTAATCGTATACTCTGAAAACAAATAAATAAGTGAGGAAATGATTAGTAATAACAAACAAAAAACAAATAACAGTGTCATTGTGCAAATATTAGCATTTAATATATAATAGAATAAAATCTTAACTTTTCCCTAGTGATGGTTAGACAAGATGCTAATGTTAAAATTCAGGATTCATGGAATTTGAGTTATTGATGTTTGCTTCCATTATTTTTTTTTAATTTAACAGCAGTTGAGGAGGGTTAAGGCATTAACCAAAAATACTTCTGCAGATTGAAAAGATTGTATATAAATGTTAATTACTATTATATTTCTATATATTGCATTCCTGTGCCAACTATTTTTTGATTTTTCTGTCAATAATGTTCTGCCTATTGTGTTTCTTGAGTTTTTTTTTTAAATAACTTGAACCTCAAATATATATTCAACAAAACTCTTAAAAATACTTTTGTTGTAACATTATATTTCCAGTCTATTGCTTTTTTTTTTGTTTTTATTGAAAATAAAACAATAGGGACATTTTAAAATTCAGGTGAAATAATTTATATATCCATGTCATCTTAAAAAAATTGTATTTTATTTTGAAGTTAACCTATCATGATCATATTTTAATACTTCTTCAGTCTTATCAAGAGCTGCAATCTTACCATTTTGAAGATTAAAGAGGATTGTTTAACTGTACTGTTTTTTTTTTTTCAAATTTAAATGTGAGTGTAGGATTGATGATCTTAATTGTTTACCGTTAATAAAATAATTATCTCCAGTAATTCAAAAATATTGCATACGGGACAGAGAAAGATGAATAACTCCGTGTGTGTAAATCTAAAAAATCATATATATTAATTTTTAACTGAGGGTTAAAGTTTATATCTGTGCTAGAGATAATCTCTAGTTTCGAAAATGATTAGTAATAATCATTAGTGTATTTATCTGAAATGGATGGCATCAGAGTTGTGAGTGGAGGGAGTTTGACAATGGTAAATGAAAATGTAACAATTTACTCAAGATAAATACTTTGCATATAATAAAGATGTACATGAGAGATTGTGACCTGGGCCAAGTGATGAGTGCTGGTTCAGCACGAAATGCATCTTGGGGGACATTTGTCTTTTATTACATCTTTATTTATATGAATTTGAAAAGAATGGGGAAGTGTGGAGGTGTTTATTATATCAAAATATTATTATGGTTATATAGAATGCTTTCATCTATATATTTTTGAGATCTAAACATTTTTTTTCAATGTATCAAAAATAAATTAAATTTAGCCATCAGACGTTTTATCAATCTTTAACTTTTGGCATTCAATTTTTCATATTGGTAACGGAGTTTTACATTCATGTTTTTTTAGTTATTCAATTAAATGGATTCACTATTAAAAAATAGCCAGGCTCAATTAACCCAAGAATAGAGTTATTTGCATCCAAAAGTGAACAAGATAAATTTAACAAATCCAAATTAACAATTTTAGTGTACAGATTTATTAGAATTTAACATTGATAGCAAATGTCTTTCAAATCTAATATCTGCAAACAAATTTTTATTATAAAATTTGATTTTAATTAAACTAGGATTTTAAATTAAAACTACGAGTAAATGATTTATACTCTAATCTGCAGTTGAATTTCATTATTATACATTATAAACTTTTGTATTCAGAGTTTTAACAATAACTTAATTCATTAGAAACCAATGTTTTGATCTAAATTTTTTTAATATCATTTATAGAACAAAGAACCATGGAAGAGTATTGAGCACCTCTTCAATTATAGACAACTTTTGTATTTATAGCTTCAATGCCATTATTTTCAATATTTTTATCTAAAGTTTACTATCTTTCCAATACATTCTTTCTTAAAATCTTTCATTAAAAAGGCTTTTACTAATATTGATATAATCAACCATTAAACTAATGCACATTCGCTTTGTGGATTTTAACTATAAATGAATACTCTCACTTTCAAAACACAAGATAAAGACTTTGTGAAAAGATAGAATGAATCCATCTATTCTTCCAACCCAAATGTTTAAGTATGGACAAATCTTAAGCATTTGGAAATGAGAGCGTGAATATATCAAACAATCACTTTAAATTACTTTTACTATGCCTATATAAAATTACACTATATAAAATAATATCTTATTTAATATTGATATAGTAATCTTTTCAGTATTTTTACATATTTTTGTGGTATTTTTGTTTATTTGAAAAAAATAAGTAAACAAAATCAATTTTGGTAATTATAATCTTTCAATAGCAATATGTTTTTAAATAGATTTTTTTTTAAATTTTAATTTTGTTATACTTTAATTATTACATTTATTTGGAAATAACAACATAATCTGATAAGATATTTGTTAATGAATGTGATATCTTAAACTATTTCCATAATTTACCATTAAATGTTGAAAATCTAAATCCTCATAGATAAGTATATAATATTTCTGCTGACTGATGCCTTTGACATAATATTTCAGTTGGTTAGAATATTGTCTTAAAATGTGATATTCAAAAATCTAATGGTGTAAATTTGATCAGGAAAGCAACACCTGAAGAAGAGTGAAAAATAATATCACTCAAAACATTCTGTGATCTACTAATCTGTGTTATCTACTAAGTTATGAACTATTACTAATAGTTGTTTGCATTCGGAAATGTTTAAATAAAATTTAAAAGTTGTTAGACATTCAAAAGATAATGAGAGATGCTGGAATAATCCATTATATTACTGCATCTAAAATACTATCATTACAAACTTTCTGGAAAATATTTTTTAGTGAACTTTAATTTTTTTTTTTTTTGATTTCTTACTTTCATTAATTTTTTTTTCTAATTTTTTTAAGGAAACAAGGAATTACTATTTCCATTCTTGTTAATTAGTGTTAACTATTTATTTTTTATCAAAAAACAATGTTTGTTGTTGTTGGTAGTGGTGGTGGTGGTGCTAGTGGTGGTAGCAGTATCAGTATCAGTAGCAGTAGCAGTCACAATAGCAGTAACAGTAGCAGTGGGAGTAGCAATAGGAGCAGGAGCAGTTGCAGTAGCAGGAGTAAGATAAGAAGCAGGAGTAGGAGCAGTATCAGTAACAGTAGGAGTAGCAGCAGCAGTAGTAGTAGTAGGATGAGGAAGAGGAGGAGGGTAGGAGGAGGAGTAAAAGTAGGAGTAAGAGTAGGAGAAGTAGGAGTAGAAGGAGTAGGAGGAGGAGTAGAAGGAGGAAGAAGAGGAAGAGTAATAGTAGTAGTAGTAGAAGGAGGAGTAGTAAGAGTAGTAGTAGTAGTAGTAGTAGCAGCGGCAGTGGCAGTAGCAGTAGCAGTAGCAGGAGCAGTAGGAGTAAAAGTAGAAGTAAGCATAGCAGTAGGAGTAGGAGTAGTGGTACTACTACTACTAGTAGTAGTAAGGAGTAGGAATAGCAGAAGTATTAAGAATAGTAGGAGTAGTAGGAGGAGTACGAGTAGTATTAGAAGTACTAGGAGTAGTAGGAGTAGTAGTAGTAGGAGTAGTAGTAATAGCAGTAGCAGTAGCTGTAGCAGCAGCAGTAGTAGCAGTAGTCATAGTAGTTGTAGAAGTCATAGTTGTCATAGTAATCATAGTCATCATATTAGTCATTGTAGTTATCATCATAGTAGTAATATTAGGAGTAGGAGGAGTAGGAGCAGGAGCAGGAGCAGTAGGAGTAGCAGTAGTAGTAGGAGTAGTAGTAGTGATAGTAATAGCAGTAACAGTAGCAGTAGTAGTAATAATAGTAGTAGTAGTAGTCATAATAGTCATAGTAGTCATAGTTGTCATAGTAGTCATAGTCATCATAGTTGTCAAAATAGTAGTAGTAGAAGTAGTAGGAGTAGAAGTAGAAGTAAGAGTAGTTATTAGTAGTCATAGTCATTGTAGCAGTCATTGTTGTCATAGTTGTAGTCATCATAGTAATCATCGTAGTAGTTGTTATAGCAGTAGTAGCAGTAGTATAGTAGTCATGGTATTCATAGTTGTTGTAGTCATAGTTATAGTTGTAATAGTAGTAGTAGCAGCAAGAGTTTTACATAGCTTTGATTGCTGTGTTTATATGGGAAATCCATAGTTGTAGGTATACATATATAAAAGTTGATTTATTGTAGTAGCAGTTATAGTAATAGTAGTAGTAGTAGTAGCAGTAGAAGTAGTAATAGTAGTAGTAGCAGTAGTAGTAGCAGTAGCAGCAGCAGTCACAGTGGCAGTAGCAGTGGTAGTGGAAGTGGTAGTGGTGTCTAGTGGTAGTTTTGTGGTAGTATAGTAGTAGTCTAGTAGTAGTAGTAGTAGTGGTAGTCTAGTAGTAGTCTAGTAGCAGTAGTAATGGTAGTAGTAGCAGTAGTAGTGGTAGTAGTATGTTTCAATGATAAGCTTTATTTATCTTAGGGGGTTACAAGAATTTTACATAGCTTTGATTGCTGTGTTTACATGGGAAATCCATAATTGTAGGTTTACATATATAAAAGTTAATTTATTGTTTTACACAGGATTGCAGGAATTTTTACATATTATGGATTAGTTATATGGTTTTACGTAGCTTGGATTGTTGTGGTTACATGGACAATCCATAGATATAGGTCTACATATATAACTGTTGATTTATTGATTTATATAAGATTACAAAAAAAAATCCATGCTCTGGATTAAAGAGTTTTTACATGGCTTGAATTGCTGTGGTTTCATGGGCAGTCCATAGTTATAAGTTTATGTACATCAAAGTTGATGTATTTATTTATGCTGTGGATTAGTTACAAGGATTTTACATAGCTTGGATTGCTTTTCTATAGTTGTGGTTTTACATATGTAAAAGTTGTTTTATTGATTTCCACAAGATTATATAAATTTTACATGGTCTGGACTACTGTAACTACAGATGGAATCCATGTTTAGTTTTATATGTAGTTGGGTTGCCTTGGTAACAAAGATGAGGATAAAATTTCCATGCTAGAGTGGCAATTGTCTGTGAATTCCACCCTGGTGTGAGATCAATGTGTTTTTTTCTATTTTTTAGGGTTCTGAATCTTCTTTGGGTGACCAGGTTTTCTCTTGGTTTCATTGGCAATGTGGGTTGGCGAGGGTTTTGGTGTGGATGGAAGGTCTCGTGGGATTACCATGCCTGTTTTCTGGAGCATTTGAATAGATGATGTGATGCAGAGGGATGGTGGTACAGCCATGTTAGAATTAGTTTCAATTGTTAAGTTGGAGTTTGTGGTAAGTTGGTCGGACTCTGAATCCGGCTGTGTGCTAGATCTGGGAGCTGAGTAAGGTTTTTGATGAAGTTTGAGATCCATGCATAGACTGTCTTGATATCCAGAGTGGGCTGGTGATACAGCTATAATCAAACTGGTTCCAATTGTTGAGTTAGGGTTTGTGGTCGGTTGGTCAAACTCTGGGTCTGGCTGTGTTAAGGGAGGTAGTAAAATGAGGATTTTCATGTCATTTAAGTGTGAGATTCATGGCTATAGTGTCCAGACAGAGGAAGATAGGGTAAAATGTATGTAGATAGTTATGCTCAGCATTGCTATTGGAAGTAACATATATTTTTTTTGAAATTATCTAGTAACTTGATGATAGTTACAGATTTGAATGAAAAATTTAACACAAAATTGGCAATCAGCTATTAACACATAGGAAATTGAAAAAGGTATATAAAGTTAGTTTTTATTTTGCTAACCTAAGGTTTTGACTACTTTATAAGCATAAACAGCCAGAGCTTGTTAACTTAGTTGTGAGCAAATAAACTAATTGCTGGTAACTTGAAATCGAATTTTCATTACTAAACAAAGATCAGAGATTGTAATAATAACGTTTAAAATAAGCTTATACTTGACTGACCTTTGAACTTTGAAACTCTGTGCTGATATTATTGGAGACAAACATTGGTCATTCGATGGCTTTTTAAAAAAAATATCGTTAGGTAACTTAATTTGAATTGGGAGTTTGAATAAAAAGTGTAATCAACTGATTAAAGATATATTATTATTTTGTATTAGACTGAGATTTTGAATTCTTTTTAAGTATTAAAAACAGAGCTAGTTTGATTTTTTTTTTCAAACAAAGATCAGACGTTGCAATAATAAAATTAAAAACTCGCTTGGGTTTGACTGAACTTTGGATTTTGCAATATTGGTGGTAAGCATCTGGTCATGTGATTACTTTGTAGCCATATTGTTTCGTAAAACTATCTGTTGGATAACTTGATTTTAATTTAATTTTTGAATAAAAATGCAACACAAAATTGCCAAATAATTACCAACTCACTGGAAATTGAAAAAGATATATAAGGAGAAGGTTTTTACTTTGCCATGTTTAAACTTTTAGTAATTTTGGTGCATGAAAACTAGAGCATGATGACTTGGTTGTAAACAAACAGATCTTTGCTGCTGCTGCTACTATTATTAATACTATTATTATCATCATCATCATCATTATCATTGATGCTGTTATTATTGTTATTTAGCATTACATAACATTGATTTTAAGGATTACAGGTGCAATCATGTTATACAGGTTTTTATATGGATTAATTTTAAGGGTTATATTAATCAGATTTCAAAGTATATTTTTTACAAATGCTGCTACTAGTTTGGATATAAAAATGGATATTAAGTTTAATCATTAAAGTCTTAAAAAACAGTTCAATATAAAACTCAATTTTATATATAGATAGTTATGACTTAAGATTGTAAAATTTGGCATCATATTAGAAGTTATTTACAGTCACTAAATTAATCTTGATTATTATTCTTTTAATTGTTAATTTTGGAGTACAATAGGGAGGTAACTTATAAACCAGCTATGGTGTTGTATAAAGAACAAAGTTAATTCAGAGTAGAATTATTTATGATGATAGCTAATGGTTTGCAATAGATGGGGAGTTAATTATGTAGTCTAGGGTTGCAGACATTTAGTGAAGGTGAGCAATGTTGAGAGTAAGGCATGGAATCATTGGGGGCTATTCAATGTGAGTATTGTTGGACTATGACCGATTATAGATTGGATGATTGTTTTAGTAATGACCAGGTGGTAGCAAAAATATTTGTGGTACACTATTATTGTCCTGAGCTTTGATTTGTTGGAGCTTATTAATAAATGTATCTGGGTGTCTTCTGCTTACCAAGGGTGAAGATGCAGTGAGTGCACAAGAATGCATTTAGGGTCAAAGTTGTTGTGTGTGCCATGGGGGAAGGGGTGTATCTTTTGATAGGATTGAATTAGCTGTTGTACAGATGCAACTGGTTGTCTATATGTATTTAACATGATAGTCCTGATTTGGTTGAGGGTTTGACAATGCATTACTCTGCAACATGATATAATTATGGTGCAGAATGCATTTATATTTTTATGTAGATGGTGATACCAGAGAAAATGAGAAGTCAGCAATGCATGTAGGTTAAGATGAACTAGGAAATCAAAAAATGTAGGCTCCAGGGACCATCTTTTGGAGGAGTGGAGTAGCTAGTGGTTATTGATACCAGGCATGAGAAAAAAAATCTTGGTTGACTTCCAGATATAATATAGCATATGTTTGTCAGTATGCGTATTTAATAATCATGGGGAGTGTTGTTTGGTTGGATGCTGATAGGATTATTGATAAAGTGTGGTGAGAAATGAAGCTGATAGAGGTTGGGGGTCTGTTGATAGGGATTATTTGTAAGAGCGATCATAGTGCTGGGAACTTTTGAACAATTTATGGCTTCTTCTTCCTCTTCTTCTTTTTATTATTATTATAATTATTATTGTTGCTGTTGTCTTATTTATTTTTGGTTTACCCAAACCATTTCTTAGTCATACTATTTCAATATTGAAAAATGCCGAATTAAAAATATAATTGACTAAATATATTATATTATTATATAAATTAATCTATTATGCTAATGAATTTTCTCAGATAGCATCTATATATTCTACTAAAAATGAGATGCAGTTAAAATAATACATATACAAATCTTAGAGATTCACAGATTTATATGTAATAAATATATAAAAATAATAAATATTTACAAAAAATATAAACAAATCTAAATGACAAGCCCTTTAGCTTTAATCTATTCTTTTTTAATAAAAATATTTATATTTTTATTGACATTTGGTGTGTTTTTATATATGCATATATATATACACACACTGTAATGATATGGGAAACAGGGGGTGAACCTAGGGTGATGGCACTCATCATCATCATTCTCAGTTATTAAGAATTTTAAATATTAAATATAAAAGGAATATAATGAGGAATGAAATGAGCCCAAGAAATCAACACAGAACTAACTATAAGTTTACCAGCATTACACAAAAGCAATAATCATTCATCATCACGAATGATCAATAATTAAAATAAATCAATAGTCAATCTTGTGACTGGATTACAAATGGGTCTACTATAGACCAGGCTAATTATTTTTTCCTTACCAGCTTGGGGCAGATTATTTAAACATTAATTTGGATGCACACACATTACAATGCCATGAGACGCGTAATCATCTCCATATATATATATATATATATATATATATATATATTGTGCCATTATCTATAGGTCATAATAAGGTAGAATGGTCAATTGCTAAAAAAATTTAAATTTTAAAATACGTTTGTGTAATATATTGATAATTGTATGATCGATTAGATTTTATAGTACAATTTAAGGCTGAAAAATACCTGGTATATAAAAGTGTAAGGGATTATTACTTAAAAAACAGTTAAATAAAGCTTAATTATATACTTGCTTATGGTTGTAAAAGCTGGCCATATAAAATAATACAGCTATAAATAGTTAAAAGTATATTAACAATTCAATTGTAATGTTTTAAAACTAATAAATTAAATAAACGCTATATGTAATATTATAATTATAATTAATATTCAAATTTAATCTAATATATTTTAAAATAAACTTTGGGATGGTGAGGATTATATTTAGTTCTACATTTTAAATTATTTTCCAAATTTTTATAAAATATATCAGTTTTGGTAATTTAGACCGAGACATAAATTAAAAAAAAAAATCATCTGAGAAAGTTAGTAATCATGTGACTGTATATTATATACCTTCACACACACACACTTGTTAGAATATAATAATAAAGTTTGTGAATTATAAAACTAAATATAATTGCTATCTATCATTAAAGTAAAAGTTGAAATATTGAATGTTATTTTAATAATTGTTTTAAAATTTAAATGATTTTGATAAAACTATAATTGAGTTTAAAAATACTATTCTAAATAATATTTTAAGACATGACGTGATAAATTCTTTATTTTAAAAAGTTTAATCTATTATAAAACCAAAATTGTGTAAATTTGTTCGCGCTAAAAAAGTCATTAACCAATCAACGAGGTATTTTAGCAGACGAAATATAGGAATTAGACGGAGCAGGAGAAGGAATGTGTAAGTAAAGGAAGGAGGAACATATTTTTTTAGCTGTATAAGATTGTAAGCTAGAAAAGTGTTATAATTTTAAAAAAATTTTGTATTTATTTTAAAAGTTTTGTTTTAAAATATAATATTTTGAACTGCCTTTAAATGGAAGGCTAATTTAAAAGATTCCTTACCAGGATTTTTATTCAAGTTTAGCCGAAATCTTGCAGTAGAATGGAAATACTACGGAAAAAAATACCTAAAAGTATTGATAAAGTAAAAATAATTGTAAAGTGCCTTGAATACAGTTTATTTGTGATCAACCAGGAAATCATTAGAACTCAGATAAATATAATTTGGACATTATACAGAAAACTTAAAAGAAAAGTTATTTGCCATCAGGAAAAATTATGACGCACAATTTTAAAAGGCTACTCCGAAGTTTTTTTTTTATTCTTCTCTATGGAAAAATTAAGATGCGTATATCATAAAGAAAAAATTATGTAAAAGTTATACTGGAGAAAGAATATTTATCTTTTTAAAGGAAACATTACAAAGTATATAGTACCAGAATTTTAAAAAAGAAGGAAAAAAGTTACAGAATAATAATATGAAAGAGCTATTGGGTTTTATGAAAAAGAAACAGAAAAAAAACTTTCTCTAAGGAGAATTAAAAATATTATAAAGTGTTCATTAGAAAAATGATTAATAAAGATAAAGATTTGGAAAATATAAATCTAATTTACTTAATGAAATGAATCCATGGAAACAGAAAAGTTTTATTGAATATTTAAATCAAAGTACTGAAAAGATGCATCGTAAAAGTCGCGTGGGAGAAAATATTAGCAAGAAATATTAGAAGAGAATATTTAGAAGTTTTTCTTTACGGGATTAACTAATATCATAATTAATAATTGTATTAAATATTATAAAAAACCAAGGATTATCATTCATGAATATTTATTGAACGAAGTAATATTTGTTTTACCTTAAAATTGAACAAGCAGGGAGAGGAACATTAAGTGAATGGAAAAGAAATGATAAACATTTTTTTTTTTTTGGCTTTAGTATGAACGGTTTTCAGGAAAATTTAATGAAGGAGTACAGTAAATATAGTTTGAATATTTTTTACTAATTTATTTTAAAATATAAAATGTTATGTGAGATTAGGGAAAATATAAAACATAAATTTATTAATATTAAAATTTAAATATAATAACTTGATAAAATTATAGAAATAGTGTTTAAATAAAGTGTATGGATGTGAATCTTATATCTACAAGGATCAAATGGATGGTGAAGCCTACGGATCGCGATCGAGGAGATAAAGGTCGTTTGGTAATTTTAATAGTTATTTATAATGCATAATGTATTTTTTTTTTTAGATCATCTATTGACCTAAGAATGAAGTGTGAAAGTCTTAATTATATGTACACATTTTATGCAACATTTTAACATATAATGAGATAGGAGTAATTCGGAATATGCATGCAACAATTTATTTAAAGTATATTAATAATATAATTTAACAGAACAATTGTGTGATTCTTTTGAACTTTCATGTGATAAAGTATTCAGATATTTAAATAGTTTGTATATGATTAAATATACAGAGGAAAGTAGTAAAAAGATTTTCTTATAGAACAGTGGAATAGTTTTAAAATATCAATGAATTTTATTATTGTTAGTAATGCAGATATGTATCTGTCGATGTACAGTATAGAAAAAATCTTGAGAAATAAGATCGGATAATGACTTGGAAGTACTAATGGAGAGGAAACCAAGATGATGTGTTTTTTTTATAAGAAATAGGAAAATATAAGGGATTTGGATCATATTTAGTTTTGTGTGATTTAGTATAGTTAACAAAGTCCTATGACTGAACACATATGGTTTGGACAGTGTTTTGCATATCTTTAAACTTTTGATGTTAGAATAAAGCTGAAGAAATAGCTTTAGCATCGTTCCTATGATAGAGGTTGGTAGACAGGTAAAGGTCACTCCTCTATAGTGTCTTTTAATTCACTGTGCCATGATTGTCAAGGTATATGACAAGTAATATTCTAGTTGTATTTTGATCCTATGCATCTATCTTCACTATCCTTATTTCATGAATCTGCATCGGTCAGAAAGATATTTTCAAAGAAATAATGAATAAAATAGAACTGAAGATATGTTATCGTTTGTGTAAGAATAGTTTATTTGCTTGAATGTATAGAATTGTGTAACTTTAAAATTGAAAGTCCAAAATATCATAAAGAGAGAAAGAATCATATAATACATTGTAAAATTAATTCAGAAATGAATATAAGATTTTGAAAAGAAATCTAAACCAAGTATTTAAAAGTGATAATAAAATTTGAATTTTTTTTTTTTTTTTTTATTCAATAAGGTATAATAAACATATACTTGTGCATGGAATATTAATAGTTATAATTATATCATCCAAAGTAAGGCTTGAATGAGAATATTAGGATTAATAAACATCGGATAATGAATACTAAAAACCTAATACCGAATGTGGAATAGTGTTTTGACTTTGTAAGATTCCATACAACCAATATGAAACTAAATTTTATTATTTTGTAGAATTTTATTACGAATGTAAAAAATTTAAAAAAATGTAATTTTAATAATATTAGGGATGAAAAGTGTTTGTGATAATCATATAAGAAATGCATTTTGTAATAAGCTAACCATAATAATAAATCAAGTAATAATGCTATATTTTCTTAAGTGTTAAAAAATAAGATTTAACTAGGAAAAGTAAATAATATTTTGATTTCATTTTATAAACTAATAAACTAAATTGAGATATGAGAGTAAGGGATATCCAATGTATATAGTGTAAAAATATTGTTAATTTATTTATGTTGTTAATAAACTTTGTTTTAAATTTGTTCTAAAGTTTTTGTGTCCGAGTTGTTATTTCTCCACATGGATGCATGAAATCAAGATACATTTATAATTGAAACAGACATATAAGTTTTGCACAGAAGGTAAACATAAAAGTGTTATAAGAATTTTGAGAATTTATTGGTATGTTAAAATTAAAAGATCATAATTTTATATTATTTATTGGTCATAAGTCGGTTGCCACAATATTACATTAAATTATATGCTAATGTTGCCACACGTATTCTGTTGTCAGATTATTAAATACTACCGCGTACGTATTTATTTATTTCATTTAGGAAGAAATAAGATTATATTATATTATTATTGTTATTATTATTTTTTATTATTATTAGTTGCTGTGTAGTAGATTATGACATAAAATTCCCTTTTCATATTTTACTACCATAATTTTAAATCAGTTAGAATACAATTTATGAACCTGAGATTTTATTTATTTTGCTTCATTTTATTTAATTAAGCTAGATTCTTGTTATAAAGAAGATTAAGATATGATTATTATTTTTAATCGTAGTAAATAGAGCTCAGAAAGTCGTAAGAATACTATGAGTTAGTTATTTGGTATAGTAAAAAGGAGGGATAGTGTTCTTATGCCATTGAGGCAGTATCGTGTGGATAATGGCTCAATGTAGTCTATCTCGTTCCCTGTATTGTCACTCCATGTCTCATGAAAATTGTAAATATTTGTTAATTCATTTAAAAATTGAACCGTATTTGTATTTAAAAATTAGAGCTAGTAATCATTTCAATTAATGCTGAATATTTCATTTATTTATTTGTTAACTGAGCTAGAACCCGTAATATTCGTAATAAACAGTATATTTTGGGGTGAGGATGCGCGGGGGGAGGTTAGAATATATATATATATATATAACCGTAGTATTTTTGTTCACATTTATATTTAGAGTAAAATAAAAATAAATATTAATCATTATATATTTATGTTTTATACTCGTTATTAAGCATAAGTACTTATTAATTTTGTTAAAACAGGGCCAACCCACGAAAGTATTCCGACTTCCGACAGCCCAGATTCAATGACAACCAGACGACGGAATACAATGGTGCCAACTATCAGTATAGACTCTACAGATTCAGGGTCTCCACTTCATCTTCCAACAAGATCCAGAACTCCGTGGGGTATGAGAAAAAAGTCACTATCAAGAACATCCTTAAATACCGTTAGTGATAGCAGTTCGCTGTAAGTAAACATTTTTATTCTTATATTATTTCCAGAGTTTATATTTATTCTAAATGCAATATAAATATGTTTTTATTTGACATAAATGTATATAATTCTCATTTAGGAATTAAAAAATGTTATAGAAATTTAGAAATCATCACTTAGTTCAAGTATAGAAATATGTGTTAAAAATATTAACGATTAAAAACGTAATATATATTTACATGTAAAACAATAAGGTGTGAATAAAAAAAACATAACTTACTGTATATAAATATTAAGATATGAAGCACAGTTTCATCCATGGTTTAAAGACACTTTTATATCGTATTTATTAAGACATTCAAAAGCAATAACTAGTGTGTGTTAAGTAATTCTAAAAGGTGTTAAGATGGGTGAAAAATCTGTCATGAAATATAGCTGTACAGTCGAACTAGGAAAGTAAATAACATAATAAAGTCAGTTTCTTCACAATAGATTGTAGTTGCAACAATTAAAAGTCAGTTTCTTTACAATAGATTGTAGTTACAACAATGTTTTAAAAGACAGTTTCTTTATAATATATTGTAGTTGCAACAATAATTTTTATTTTTGATAGTGTATTTACACAATGATAACAATTTGAGAAATAAAAGAATTAAAATGGAATATTTTATAAATAGGTGAATAGTTTATTAAATAAACCGATATACTATGTAAATGTGCACATATGAAAATTTGGATTAAGTCATTTGTAAAATGTAATATGTGTTTGTTAAGTCTAAATTTTTATTTTTAAAATAAAAATTATATACTTTGCATATAATAAAGACGTATATGAGAGATTGTGACCTGGGCCAACTGATGAGTGCTGGTTTAGCACGAAATGCATCTTGGGGGTCATTTGTCTTTTATTATATCTTTATTTATATGTATTTAAAAAGGATAGGGAAGTATGGAGATGTTTATTATATCTATAAAAATTATATGTTATTGAAGGTGAGAATAATACATAAAATGAATGTAGTATAATATTTATTAATATACTATACTCAGTATTATTTATGTACAAGTATAATTAATATACTTGGAGTTTAGATGTAATATAAAGAATTTGAACACAGACATTTAAACTCTCTTCAGCTCTCCATGCCATCTTATACAACTGATATACATGGCCACACACATGTGAAAAAGGAAAATGATCTCGAATATACATATTTCATTCTGAATCAGCACTCATCTGTTGGTCCAGATCATCAATCTCCCACACATACATATACTCAGCAATGTAATCAAATAACTTACAGTTCAAAAAGTTACCTCTTATCTCACAGTTTATCTATATTTACAAGATAACATTGCTAAGAACACAATGTTTGGAGGGTGGGTCATTTGACATTTTATATTTGAATTTTCAACTAGTGATATGAATTTGGTCTACTTCTCATTTATTTATATTTGGAGATTAAATATTAAAAATGATTAATGTATTAATCTTTTATTGTACATGTAAATTAAACATGTTTGTTTATGAGCAATTTAATATCATTTCTAATTTAAATTTCATGCTCTTTGCCTGACCAAATCTGCATTTCAACATTTAACAACATTACTGCATAGGTTCAAGAGGTTACCTCTTGGTCATGCTGTTGAAATGTAGTCTTTATCTTTATTTAACAAAGTAGTGTTGGTGAAAAAAACATAACATTTGGGGACATGGGAATTTGACTTTATAATCATATGTAATACTAATAAAATATCTGTTAATTAAAAACTTTTGAAATAACAATTAAAAATAATAAATATAATAGTAATTAGTTAATTACCATTATATATATATATATAGGTAGACAAAAAGACACAGACATATAGATAGATAGATAGATAGATAGATAGATAGATAGATAGATAGATAGATAGATAGATAGATAGATAGATAGATAGATAGAAACACATGTGTGCACATGTATGAGTGAGATTAACTCATTGCAACTGTTCAAAATATTGAATTGTCCTCTAATATTAGTAAATGACCCTATATTTCTAAAGTTAAAAGAGATACCTCTTTAACTTCTTCCTTTTTTATATATCAATATAATTGCCTAGAATGCTTTTGCTTGAAAAAATTAAATTTTTGTCAATCAGTAACATTTTAAAATCTGATTGAAATATATATCTGAAAATTATATAATGTCTTTCATTTTTAATTTTTTCAATGACAATTTTAATTTATATATATATATGAAAAACAAAAAAAAACACAAGTTAAAAAACTTGCTAATGCTTGTATTTATGATAACAGATGGCGTTCTATCAAAAACACCGTCAAGCGTAGTTTTCTGTTTACATAAACGTCAGAGCAAGCATTCACTATCTCTAACTTTAATTCCACTTTCAGATCATGATTTCAAGCTATTTGTTATCGTCAGTGAAAGACAGGAATAAGAAACTAGATCTAAACACAAACTCTGAGCATTTATGAAACAGTTTCTATTCAGCTTGCAAGTGTGAATCTTTTAGACACGTTAATGTCTTCAACTCAGCATAGCAAGCCAGATAGCTACATGGGTCTGATCTCAGTTTAGCATCACCACATAGTTGAAGCCTCTGCAATATACATCATTGCAAGAAATACCTCAAAGGTACATTTATGAAAAACAAAAAAAAACACAAGTTAAAAAACTTGCTAACGCTTGTATTTATGATAACAAATGGTGTTCTACCAAAAACACCAACAAGCGTAGTTTTCTGTTTACATAAATGTCAGAGTGAGCATTCACTATCTCTAACTTTAATTCCACTTTCAGATCATGATTTCAAGCTATTTGCTATAGTCAGTGAAAGACAGGAATAAGAAACTAGATCTAAACACAAACTCTGAGCATTTATGAAACAGTTTCTATTCAGCTTGCAAGCATGAATCTTTTAGACATGTTAATGTCTTCAAACTTTAACATGTCTGTTATCATAAATACAAGCGTTAGCAAGTTTTTTAACTTGTGTTTTTTTTTGTTTTTCATAAATGTACCTTTGAGATCTTTCTTGCAATGATGTATATTGCAGAGGCTTCTTCTATGTGGTGATGCTGAACTGAGATCAGACCCATGTAGCTATCTGGCTTGCTATGCTGAGTTTGAAGACATTAACGTGTCTAAAAGATTCACGCTTGCAAGCTGAATAGAAACTGTTTCATAACTGCTCAGAGTTTGTGTTTGGATCTAGTTTCTTATTCCTGTCTTTCACTGATGATAGCAAATAGTTTGAAATCATGATCTGAAAGTGGAATTAAAGTTAGAGATAGTGAATGCTCGCTCTGATGTTTATGTAAACAGAAAACTATGCTTGATGGTGTTTTTGGTAGAATGCCATCTGTTATCATATATATATATATATATATATATATATATATATATATATATATATATATATATATATATATATATATGTTGATCAGCTTTAAAGATATTTAGTGTGTTTTCCCAAAAATAAAACTGGGTCATGTATTAGTTTTGACCAAAAATACACTGTAGGACTTGCTTTCAGGGGATGTTTTATATTTTTATGTATAGGGATGTAATTTTCAAGTACAAAATATAGATCTTCCATTTAGAGGAAACTAAGAATTTTATCCAGGGAGCCCTCCATAGTTCCTCTTTTGTACTCACTGGTGTAGCTCTATCTTTTTGCATTCATCTTATTTGGGTATCAAAATATTATTCTGTTTAAATTACCATTAAATCAAGTTTTAGTAGACGATTTATGAAACAGGAATGATACCAAAAATGAGTACAGAGAAGAATGATTTGTCCACATAAAAGCAAAAAAAAAAAATGCAGACACAACATTTCAGAAAATGTTTCTGAATTGCATGCATATACATTAAGTATGTCCATTACGACATACCATGTATTTAATTATAAAGATTTATATATGGCACAATCACATCCATATGTTATCAATGACACACATTATACACACTTTACAAATTACTCTTGATAGCTCTGCTCATGTATAATTTTTAAAAAACGTTTATTTAGGAGAAAGATTTATGGCTTAACATAAGCTAAACTTTGATTATTGAAAACATTTCTGTTATTTAAAATCTTTTAGGAGGTAAAAAAAATGTTTAAAAAATCAAACTGATCTTTCTTTTATCTTGAATATTTAAAAGCTTCCATGATAAAACTCTATAACGAAATCAAACTTTCTAAATTTAAGTATTAAATATAACTAAAATAAGTACATAAAAATTCATAAATAAAATTACAAATTCTTCAATACAATGACTTCTCATAGATAAAATTTTAAAAAGTTTGTTAAATTGTTTATAAAATTACATTTGTCAATGATGATCGACAGGAAAAATATATAAGTATCATATTTACTAAGGCTGTAACCTCAAGAATATGCGTGTAAAAATGCGATAGTAGGGACCTCTACAGATCTTAACCACAAGCTTACCTCAAGAATATGCATGTAAAAATGCGATAATAGGGACTTCTACAGGTCTTAACCACAAGCTTACATAAGCTTGTGGTTAAGATCTGTAGAGGTCCCTACTATCGCATTTTTACACGCAAATTCTTGAGGTTACAGCCTTAGTAAATATTACTTAAGTAATCAATGTGCGTTTAAATTAATTTATAAATATCATATGATTTATATTACCATTTATTTAAAGTAATAATATCACCAATATTGTTTATTTATACATTCATTACTTTATAATTCAGTACGGCCATTATATGTTTCAATAGACAAAAGTCATCTATCTGGCTGATAATCTTAATCAGAACTTATATTTGGGATAGAGCTTATATTATTAGCATCTTGGAAAATCATGCTAGTGCTTATTTTCTGGTTAGATCTTATCTTTCAGGAAACATATTAGTAATAAATTTCTGATTAAATAAAGATCCATCCCTTCTATCAAAAACATTATAGTCAGTCCACCTGATATATGAAGAGAGGAGAATTTAAAGAGGTATCTTTTTTAACTTTAAAAATGTATTGCCATTTGCTAACACTAGAGAGCTAATTAATTATGTATAAACAGTTGCAATGCAGTAAAATATTAAAACAGGCAAAACTCTCCATACAATAGTGCCACTCAGTGCCAACAAGAGTAATGAATGGATGGAGAGTTTTGCCTGTTTTAATAACAGTAATGTGCTAACATAAGAAATAGTGATTATGTGATGTTTAGCAGTAAAGTATTACTTATCTATCTATCTATCTATCTATCTATCTATCTATCTATCTATCTATCTATCTATCTATCTATCTATCTATCTATCTATCTATCTATCTATCTATCTATCTATCTATCTATCTATCTATCTATCTATCTATCTACCCACCCACCCATTTATCTATCTATCTATCTATCTATCTATCTATCTATCTATCTATCTATCTATCTATCTATCTATCTATCTGTCTGTCTGTCTGTCTGTCTGTCTGCCTGCCTGCCTGTCTGTCTGTCTGTCTGTCTGTCTGTCTGTCTGTCTATCTATCTATCTATCTATCTATCTATCTATCTATCTATCCATCCATCCATCCATCCATCCATCCATCCCAGTGCTAATGCTAAACTTAAATAAAAATCCAAATATTAAATCATCCCACATGGTTAAGAAATCAAGCACCACCCTCTGTGAAATAATATATAAATATATTGCAGTTCATATTTCAAAATTCAGACTCTAATATATTTAGGTATTATTTCACAGAGGGTGATGCTGGATTTCTTAACCATGTGGGGTGATTTAATAATATATGTATATAATGTCTGTGTACAAATTAATTAATAAAACAGAGTAAAATTCCTGGACTAATGGAATTCTCAACAAATTTTTGTATTTATAAATTTTGACTGCCTCAATTATTAACATTAAAATTTGATGTAAATACTGAAGTTTTGTATTTTTCTCTTTTAAAATCACAGCTAACTTTTTCAACCTTTTTCTCTGTTTAAGCTATAGGTTGTTCTTGAAAATGGAGATCAGTACCAACAAATATAAATCTTTTACCAGCAGCATGCAATTAAGTATGTAAACAATGGAATTAATATATGCATATTTGAATTGAGTATACACATATGTTGTAAATTACACATCTACAAACTCTGATTATACATATACAAAGAACTATCTTTACATGGTAATATACAATGTTGTTTAACTCTCATAAAACGGCTAATGTAAATACAATTTTATATAATAATTCTGATTTATCTATTTTCACAACCTAAGTGACTCCACTGGGTTTATTACAAAGCAAAAATAAAAATCAAGGTGCCCAATCCTGACACTAAATAGCTCATTACCTGCAACTAAGGAACAATTCTCTGGATTAAGACATCCAAAGGCATATTCTGTTGCTTTTCATGACCATCTGCTTTGTGTCTGAAATCTTGATTATCTTGATCTGCATCCTCAATTGCAAAAATAAAAGATGATTTCTTATTTTCTCTATTCATTATACATTAACTTGTCTTCATCACTTTATCTGGAGTACATAGATAATGTAATTCTTACATTCCAATAGCAATAAATGTGTCAACTTTAACCAGCATATCAATTAGTTTGTTGAAAATATTTCTTGCTTAGTTCAAAACCCATTAGTTACTTTTAGTTTAATTCAGTATAATTCATGCATATCTTGTTTATCTTTTCTATAAACAAAATTAGCTTGTCTTATATTTGTTTTATTATTTATTTTGTATGCTTGTTATTTTATTATTAATAATATAGATATATTGCATATACTATAGCTTTTCCCCTTTATTGCATTTAAATGCACATAAGGTATATTACACTCATCTAAAGAAAGTCTCCTATTTTTATAATTACAATATATTTTATTATATACATATTGTAATTCAAGAAATATTTATTTTTTTATTCTATTAGCAATTCTATATATAAGTGCTTTTACATATTTTACCAGAAAAGATTAATTAACACACAAATTTAACCTCCAAGTTGCTATGCATTCTCTTTACCTGTATGGATAGATTCATAGCATTCTTGTTCAGTAGCAAGAACTGCCATATTCAAATATCATCATGTAAATCTGTCAATTTAAATACTCCATTTCCTAGTTAATGCAACACATTACATTCTACATTAAGGATTTATAAGGATTTACACTAAATTTACATTTATTTAAAAAAATATCATATTTATATTAATTATTAAATAAATAATACAAAAACTCTGTCAGATAATGAAAATTATTCTACACCAATAAAGTGTGATAAACAGAGCATCCAAAATTCAAAAAAACATTATAAATAGCAATTTTCCATGTGCTTTAGGTATTGTATATCAGAATCATGGCAACATATTGGAACTGATTCATTAATATTCCAGTGCATGCTCAGTGGAACACTAGTGTTACGCTGACTGATAATATTTTTAGACTTCACAATAAACCAAGCCTATTTAGCAGTATAAAAAACTAAGTGTTTTACAGATTAATTCTGTTTTTTTTAAATCATGAAAGTAATTGTGGACTCTTCAAAATAATACGGTTGTGTGCAATGAGTCAAATGATAGGAAAAGGAAGTTGAAAGAGGCTTGGTTTATTGAAAAGTCTAAAAATGTTATTAGTCAGTGTAACACTAGTGTTCCACTGAGCATGCACTGGAATATTAACCATTCAGTTTTAGTATGTCACCATGATTCTGATATACAGTACTGAAAATGCTTGGCTAATTGTTGTTTATAATTAATGTTTTTTGAATTTTGGCTGCTCTGTTTATCATGCTTTATTCATGTAGAATAGTATTGACTATTAAGTACATTTTTAAAATCTATGTTGAATATCTAATAAAATATCAAATATTTGGTTTGTTTCACTAGATAAGATTTTAGGTACTTTCTAATAGTATCATCATTTAAAAGAAATGATTTTATATTATTGTAACATTCAACAGAATGACATTACATAATATTGTCAAAGTAATAAAAATTTTAAGATAAATATTTTGGCACATAATATCACTTTAAAAAGTTGTGTTTTTATTGATTCTGTTATGTTGATTTAGGGTGTCATATAATAATTAAAGTGGGTTTCAGGCCCACAGTGAAACACAATCATTATGGGACAGTTATGAGTTTTAGCTGTATTCGGGTAATATTATGTTACAATTAAAAGGTTTTTGCTAAATAACAAACCCCGTGATGGTCCATATTCAAGAAAAATATTTGTATACCATTTAAAGTAATAATATCAGTATTAAGAAAAAAAATAATATCAGTAATAAAAAATATCCAAATATCTCTTTTCTTGAGATAACATCAAAATTGATTTTAGGATCATTATTCCAGAGTCTGACCTGCTACTACTGTGTTAAACCAAATTGGTCACAAGTATTTATAAAATATGATTGTTAAATACAATTACTTACTAAAGAATGGTTGTATAACATATTACAGAATTAAAACAGGAAATACACTCACTCCCTACAGTAGTGCCACTCAGTGCAAGCCAGAGTCCTCAGCGATGAAAGCTACAAGCTAAAAACTAGTCTGGGGATTTGACATCATTTGATTATTCTGGGTTGCACTGAGTGGCACTACCGTATGGAAAGTTTTGCTGAGAGATTCTTGACTTTGTTTAAGAAGAAGCTACAGTACATCACATCACATCCTGATTTAATAACAGTTAGGAGCAAGCATAAGAAATGATGATCATGTGATGGTGAGTGGTTTAATATTACAGAATTACTGTAATTATTATGAAGCAATATTTTAAATAAGTTTATTTTAAATAAATTACTAAATTTTTAATATGAATTAATATATTTAATTATAAGTTATTTTATTGAAAGAAATAACAATACAACAGTTTTAGTAGTATAGCATAACCTTTTTTGCATGGTCATCTTTAAAATACCAATATGGTCTGAAAGATTGCAGTGGTAAATTTATAATTGTTATATCTTTCAAGCAGTTATGGTAATACTAAGTAAAAAAAGTAATCTCACATTTAAATGTGTCTAATAATGGAGCAAATTGAAAATCTAAATATTTTAATTTACATATAAATTTTATTAATTATTAAGGCAACATTGAGGTGCTTCATGCAGGGCATAACCATCACCCCACATGTGGTCACTGTGATTGATCAAATAATTGTAGTATTTGTTTAACTAAGTTACTTTAACAATATTTTAAATAATATACTAATAATTCACGATTAAATTTATATAAGTACATCATATTTCTGTTCATCCATTTTAGATATTAAACTTCTGCTAATATTTCTATATAAATTTTCAACGTTTTACCTAGTGTTGTGCCAAGTAAAACATCATTTAAAAGACTTTATGTTTCATAATTTTTATTTTAACTTACTTTATCATTATAATTTTAGTGTGAAAAATTATTATGATATTACTTATATTGTTTCTTTTTGTCTACTTATATACCAGAAAACTACCTATCTTTTTTTATTTCTTAAACATTTAATTTTGTTTAATAATGTATATACATATGTGTTCACTACATGTACACATTTTTTCCAATATGTTTTTCATGTTTAGCGCATGTAATTAATAAAGGTTTTATTTAAATTAGTGATTACATTTTATATTTATTTGATTTATTGCTCTTTCCTTTAAATTGCTTTAAATAATTATAATATAAATTATTTTTTAATTTTGAGGCATGCACTTTTGATTATTTTAACCCAAAATTCACTTTTATCAATTAATTCTATACCTGAAAACTATTAATATAAAAATATATTTCATTTCAAACAGGGACTCATTAGAGAATGCATATTAAAGAATTTTGCTTTTAAAAAATTACAAAACAACAAAAAAATATTATGCATATCCTATATATATATAATAATAAAATACACCTTGTAAAATGTAGTTAACATTTATGCTGTCAAAAATTCCAGTTGCTCAAATGAGTTAAAATTCTAAACTTTTGATTGGTCAATTACAAAATCAGCAGTAAAAGTATAATCAACTTTTAATATTATATTTGTTTTAGTTTCATTTATAAGAAGCAAATTAATAATTTGTCAGATTATGAAAGTGAATAAGTTTTTTGAAAAATAAATTTCTATTTATAATTATAAAAATATTCTATAGCGGAGAAGATAAAAAAACATTTGTAATCTTTTGGAAAGTGCTGCATATGTCAATGATTTCTTTCATAATTTACATTCATGGAAAAATTATTTTTTTTTTACTAAAATCTTAACTATTCTTCTAAAATAATTATATTTTCGGCATATTTTATCAAAATAATTTATAATATGTAAAACAAAATCCTCTAAAACATTCATTTTAATTTTGAAAATCAAAACAAAGAACTTGGAGCTGTCAAAATTGTTGTCAAGCACTCTGTTTGGTTCAAAATGGAAAACAAACAATCAGCACCCTGGAAAGTCCACCTTCTCCTATTGGTCTAGCTTCAAATTTAAATATTATTGATTTTTTTACTTGTAAAATAATTCTAAAGAGGGCAGCATCTTATGATCCTTTTTAAGCTTTAAAATGAGTGTAAATTCATTATGATAATGTAAAAATTACCATTTTTTCTAACCGATTCGATTATAAGTGAAACAGATAGTAAAAAGGTTTGTATTAGATTAATTGAACAAATGAACATTTAATATTGTGTCCATCTTCTTTACCATCTTTAATGTTAACATATAAATAGTTTTGAATAAATATAAAATATTATTCCTGTAAATAAAGTAAAATAATTATTATAGTAATTAATTATTTCAAGATTACAGAGATATAAATGATCTTAACAATACTTTACAAATGTTGTTTCTCAATATTTTTTACAATTTAGAAAAATATACATATATTTATAGACAGCATTTATTGAAGTGTTTTTCTGAAGGTTTTTGATGGCATTTTAGAAGTACCTATATATTGAAATATTTCAATCATCTAATATTATTATCTTTAAAGAAAATTAAACTTTATTTAAAATTTCCAATTACATTAAACTGCCAGTAATATTATGCAGGTAATCACAATGTTTTGAGTAGCATTATTCTCTTTTCTTCATGTGTTGCTGGCATGAACAGTCACAATAACTGAATATGGATTTTAGATTTTTGAATATTAAATTTTGAAATAATTCTCTAATTAACAGCTATTCTGCCAAAGACAAAAACCGGTAGAAATTTCATATATTTGTCTATGAAGTTCTTGGTTTCTAGATATTGGGTATTGTCATCCTAGATTGATTTACTTAATCATTTGCCAGAATCATGTGGATGTTTTTTGTTAATTTTCTTCTTTGTACATTTTTCTCTCTATCCAATATTTTGTTTTTCTCAATCAAATATATGTTCATCAGTACATACTGTCTGCTATTTTAAACACATCTGTTGTTTCTTTTTTAATCATCAGTTTTTGCTCTTGCAATCACTTTTCCATGTGGTGACTAGTCTCACCAATATACATTTTCTCACATTTATACAATATTTCACAAATGGTGGTTTCTGCTTTTCAGTATTTCATACTTAGGATTTTTTAGATGTAAAATCTTCTCATAGTATTGTATGATTCTGGATAACTGTTCTGATATTATATTGATTACAGATTTTCTTTAATTTATCTGCTATTCCTGGTATTAATGAATACACTACAGATCCAATAATTGTTTGATTTTTTTGTGGTCTATTTAAGATTTTCTAACTGATAAATAACCATTCTTCATGAGTATTTGTTCTTTATAGATTTTTTCTTCTTCCAAATTACAATTTTCTGAACAAACTTTTGTCTCTGTTTTATAATGATAATATAACTTCTTGTTCTGGGTTTTTGTCATAATTGGATGTATATATTCAGTATTTTTCTGTATGTGTGAGTTTTCTGTAAACTATAGTTTTATTTTGACATGAGCAGCCTTATCACAAGTACATCTATGACAGCTATTTTTGTTCATCCTGATTCTATTGTGAATTTAATAAAAGAGGATACATTTGTGTTTTCAGAAAGTTTGTAGTAGTGCTTCACCATGTGGCCATACATCTAATATATCACCAACACAGTGAGCCAAAGTTTAGATGTGGAATTATTGTTATGGCTGTGTTTCCAAGATGTTTCATGTAAATATTGCAAATCAATGGTGACAGTGGTGAGGCCATAGCCATCTCTTGACTTTGTTGGAAGATTTCTGTGTTGTATTGAAAGTAAGTTATTGTTATGCAGAATGTTAAAAATTTCATTATACTATCAATAGGAAAGTTTGTTTTGGGTTGTAATCTATTATCACCATTTAATCTTCTCCATACAATAATCAACAATTCTTCATTAGCATGTCAGCTACTGTGTTTCAAAATTCCAAAAATTCAATTTCTATATATGGCATTCTATAAAGAGTTTTTGCTAACCATTTTTTTGAGTTAAAAGTCTTGCATATTTTTTTCTAATACTTAAATTTCAAAAAAATTCTAAAGATGTCAGGATAATAAAAAATATGGGGAATTCAAATCCAACCAAACTCCACTTGGTGAGCAACCATTGTTTTCTTGGAAATCTCATTTTTTGTGATATTGTTTTGAGAAAATATTACAAATGACTAAAACTTGATTTTATAGGAAAGTTCATATTTATTTTTACACAATAATTGTGTAATAATTGTGCAATGATTATTACAAATTAAGAATATATCTTATTATATATTAATATTCTACAGAAATGTTTTATTTTTAAATATAAAAGGTCATATTTGTCTGAATAATGTTACCATGGAAATTATGGTGGGTGACAATTATGATCTATTCATGACATGTCATCACTCACAATCTGTTAAAAATTATAGCATTATTATAAAAAATATTTTTTTAATAAATAAAGCTTTTAAAGCATAAGTTAATAGATTTACCAGATATTAATAATTATTCATTCACATTTTAAGTATAATCAACAAAGAAAGAAGATTTTATTTAACCTGCTCCTCTTGAAAGTTGAATAACAAAATGGCACTTTGTTTTGATTAAAACCTAATTTTTAAAATAATTACAAAAGTCAAATGTGATTTTTTTAGAATTTATTTTTTAGACAAAAATATATAACAAATAAAATCAAATTTATTATATTCTGATATATAATAATGGTTTAATACAAAACTGAAAGATGCTAGTTTACAGCAACTGAAAACAAAGAAAACTGTCACAGTGCTAGCACACTTAAAAGGATTAATTGTACAAAGTGCTTAAAATTCCTGACAAATCACTTATACTATATGCCAAAGAGTTAAGAACTTTGAGAAAAAATTTTGATAAATTTTGGCAAGATGAATTTCTCGATTTAATAATAGGTCTTAATGCACAATGATCCTTATGAATTTTAAATAGACATTAAAGATGAGAAATTTTGCTGGAATCCTGATGTTAATTTACTTTTTTTTGAATCACTGAAGTACTTGTGATGTTTTCTGAGTGATACTTGTAGCTTTGTTTCTGTACTCAGTGTAGAATTTTTTCACTTTTTCTATTGGCCTGCTTTTTGGAGTTCTTGTATTTTTCATAATCAGTTGTAGACATTATAAATGTCACATTACCTTTATGAGCAGGGGAAATTATTATAGATTTATATACTTTGAGAGATTTAATCACTTCCCTCTTATTATAAGAAATGTTTAACATTAATTTTTATGCCTCTCAAGTATTCTTTTTATTCTCCAGTATAATTCCACTACTTCTTCTAAAGCCAATTTTTGAGTGACTCTCTTCCTGACTCCCATTATATCTACTAAAGGGATATTAGATAATGTGATGTCCAAATTGTGTCATTTTATGAGAATAGAAATTGCAACATCTATTAGGTGTTTATAACTAAAAATTTTAACAGTTAAAACTCATAGAGTGTTTGGTACAATATGACTTTTGGTATGCCCATGTAAGTATGCAAGTTTATGTTTTTACCATTTGTTTATTTTTCCGTATAATGTAGAATATGATTTACTTATGCTTGAGGAACTCTTGTAAAGTCTTTATCAGTAAGCTTATTTTTTAAAATCATTATACATTACTAATGGAATGCAATATTTTATACTTGGAAAACCATCAAACATGTATTATTTTCCTTAACAAAGTCTCACTTACTTTCTACGTAATTTTCTCAACTTTCTGGGCATCAATTGAAGGTTTAGTTCCAAATCTTTAAGAACTATCCCTTTAGATTTACATTTGCATGATAAAGTTCGTTGATTTTCTACTTTGGGCAGTTTTAGACATAATTTTTTACAATGTCTAAAGTTTGATGTGGTGTCAAATCCATACCAAATACTTAGTGTTACTTGAAGCTCTGTAATGATGTCATTTTAATTGTATTTATATGTAAGGTTTTAATTTAACTGTTAGTAATAATAGCCACATTAATATTTATACAGTGTTTTGAATGGAATTTTTCTTTCTTCTTTATATGTTGCTGGCCTGACTAGTGACAGTATTAGCTATAGGAGTAAAACATGGATCTTCATATTTTTGAAATAGATGATGGAAAACATCTGACATACAACTTCTATCATAGTTTCTAATAACTTGAATTTAGTAGACTTTCACTATTTCAAAATTTCAGATAAATAATTTTATAATTATACACATCAGTTTAGATAAAGGTTTATTATTTAAGAGACCAATGCAATTTAATACTTTCTGATAACTTCATATTTTAATTATTATGTTTCATGATAATAAAATGTTGATATTTCTAATGTACTAGTTTTCTTCATAGTAATATATTGTTAAAATTGTTAATTGTTAATGATATGGGGATTGTCTGAGTGTTGACTGGCTTTTAATGTTTACCTACAAACCCATTTAGCCTTGAACATTATTACAACTTTGGGTACAATTTTAAAATTATAAGTGCAATTTGTAATGTTATAATTGACTATTAGTCTGCATTCAGAACAGATTATATTTACCTGTTTAAAGAGGTTTATTTAATTTTCTTTGTATCAATAATTTCAATCTCTGTGATCAAGTTGCAATCTTTAGTGTCTATATAAATATATTGGACCATTAATATAGTATTCCACATTTTATTGTTAAATATAGGGGATTTGAACTCAGACTTCCAAGCACTTTTCAACTATCCACACTATCTCATACAATTGATACACATTACCACACACATGTAGAAAAGATAAATAATCACCAATATCAGGATTTTGTGCACTCATCACTTGGTCCAGATTATCATCTACCACACACATATATAATCAGTGCTCAGTTTATATTAAGATAGCAAATCTTCACACTTTAATGGACAGGCTTCAATAGAACCTCCAACTTTTCAGCCATCCATATCATTGAAAATCTGATGATGGAAAGCCCAAATCCCATGCTAATGCCAATATTATTGCCATGCCCATGTTGATCTCAAGTCATTCTGACTCCTCCATCATATAGATGGGCAGGATACAAGCTTTATGTGTAAATATTTGAAAACCAGGCACTCTTCATAAATCTGAAGCTTAATTGTAAATATAGGAGATTAATTGTAAATATAGAAGATTGTTAAAAGGAGGTTCCCTTGACAACAGTTTGAAATTATTTATTGTTAATTGTATTGGAATTGTGTAAGTGCTGGCTGTATTTTAATGATGTATGTATGTATGTAAGTAAGATTATTTTTTAAGTTTCCTTGTGCTGTATAATGTTTATGTATCATAATTTTTATTACTCTGGCATTATTAATTGCTATGAGAAACCATATAATGAATCTACATTTGAATAAAATTGCATCAGAATTATTTAACTATATATAACTGTCATTTTTATGTATCATTCTGACCTAACATATAAACACTACAAATAGAAGATCCGACTTAACTCTTACTATTTATTGATACTTATACTGGTCAATTAAATTTTATTATTCAATTATAACACTAATTATCTTTTTCCACAAAAAAGCTGACATTTTAAACTTTACCAGAAAGTTTTAATCCTGTTTTTTTTTTCCTTTTAAGATTACAATCCAATCAATAATTTTATTTTCCAAATAGTTACTAAGAGAAAACCTCTAATGTTTTTAGTTTTATTTTATTTTGTTAATTTTACATAATTAACCTATGGGGAAATTTATATATATAAATTTCGGTGTTACCTCTGAGAAAACTAGTCAAATCCTTATTTAATTATTGACTATACAAATCTAATTTTCACTTTTATTCTTAATATTATCTACTTTAGTATTTAAGAAAACTATTTATACGTGAATTTGTTTACTTGATACACACACAAACATGCATATATAAGCAATATCATTATTTATTTTATAATTATAAATATAAAAAAAATTACATATTTTTCAATTTCTGCCTCTAAATTTAAATATCTTATTTCTCTACTTCCTTTATGTCTATAACGCATACTTTCCTTTATAAATTTGGTAGTACATCACTCTTTACATTATTTATCTCCTATATTTATAATGTGTACCAATCATATGCCTTGACATAAACATCTCATAATTTTCCCTTTAATAAAAATAATTAATCTTAAAAATTCCATCTCTAATAAAGTTTCTCCTAATTTTCCACATTGCTAGCTTGTTTACTGCAGTTTCTTTTAATTGTGCTTATATCCTGTGATTTGTCAAGTTTCCTAGGTGTATGTTTTCTCTTTGCTCATTCTCAGCATGCTATTTCCTTATATTGCTTGTTGTTTCATCCTTATAATCCACAATACTGATCTATCTCTCATTGTTTAATCTTTCTGATAAAAAATTCTGGTGTTAAGTAATCTTGATGTCTTTATTGATTGTGATTATTTCAGGGTATTTGCAATATAGACATTTCTATTTTTGTCTGGTATGGCTATTTAATATTTTCTATACATTTTCTGGCTAAATTTCCTAAATCTATACTATATAATAACACTATCAACTCTTCAATTGAGAATTTACATCCAATTAATACATGTTGGATTGACTTGGCCAGAATATATGTTGCTGTTTATATTTTTGTTCATACAACAAAAAAAAAGCTATGAGAATTCATAATGTTGAAACATATACATTGTACCAGTCAAAACAGTATTCCCACTTAAGAAGATTCAAATCCTAAGCAAAAATACCTCGAATCCGATCATGCTCGAGATACACAGGTCCGGAGCAATCCTGAATTCCAACCTATTTGCCTATTCTTCGAATTTCTGACCCAATGAACAACAATTCTGATGATAAAGTACAATTATTTTAATTCTGGGCATGGAATCACAGCAGTAGATCATAAGATCAGACTGATAATGATGATGATCGAGATCTGAGTAGCCCAGGAATTACATATATTAAAGTTATCTTTATTAATGCTATGTTATTAGCTAAAAAAAATAGTTCTAAATACTAATTAGAAATAAATCAAAAACAAACCAGGATTTACATGAAATATATATATTTAATATATATATATAGAAAATGCATATATATGTTACAAAATGGTTTCACGCTTGGAGTGTCATTATACATTTACAAACTTGGGATTTATTTTTATAAAATCCTCTTTATTAATTATTTAATGAATATAATTTTATACAGTGTGCTATAACTTGTGCAGGGTTAAGATGCCAGTGTACAAATGTTCACAAATAAAATGCTGTTGATGGATAAAACAAATATAAAAGATCGTGACGGGTTTATATGACTAATGAGATATAAACAGGCAAAATATGCGATCTCAATCACTTATCTACTTTAGTAATATTTATATATATTTTATCAGCATTGTTTGGGAAAGATGTCTTTGGAGCTTGTGCATAAGAAACAAACAATGTGCTACATTTACGAGAATAAATTATGCAATAATTAATATAAATTGATTTACGTCTATGGGAATTGATAACACTTTTAAACGAAAGCAGTTTTAAAATCAACATACTGAATGTATTTTATGAAATGAATCATTATCTTTAACACATTATTATGACTTACTAATGTTAGGCAGATGATGATCAAATTAAAGAGCAGAGTAAGGGTACTAGCATACAATAAAGAAATATGGCATTCATGGCGATTGTGGATATTTTATCATTTAAAAAGGCAATACTCAATTTGAACTTGGGTGTGGTACACCTGTGCATTCTGGTGAATGATACTGATAGAGAGGCTGGGTTTGGAGGCCCAGAGCTGACTGTATGGTCATCTGCAGCACATTAATCTCAGAAACCTCATGTTCCACAGGGAGTAGTGTCCCTGATTACGAACAATTTTGAAAAGTAAAACGGCAGCTTCAGCCAATGACAAAAACATAAAGAAATGAAAAAGATAAAATATCAGAATAAAGGAAAATGTATGCCAGCAATGTTTATATAATTTTATAATATAATTTTCATATAATATTATTTTAAAGTCTGAAAATGGTTTAACCTCGTGCGCAATAACCTGTTTTCAATTCTGAGTCATTTAACAAATCATAATGAATAATAACTTTTATTTACAATATTAAACTAGAAAAATTTATATTTAATTTTGATTCCCATATACATATTAATTGCTAAAATTATCCCTCAGGCAGCAGCAAGAAAAGGTGGAATAATTATATTAAGGTTCACGATCTTTTAAAAATGAAAATTTAAAGACAAATTCAAAGCAGTAAATTTAGCAGAATTCATCCACAAAAAAAGTTTTTAATTGACTTCAAGAATAAGAATTTTAAAATGAAACCAAACTTGCGAGCAATTTCTATTTAATATAAACAAAACTGAATTGATAGGTTTGAAATGAAGCTCTTGCTTCTTTCCAAGTTAAACACTTATTTTTCCCCTTTTCCAAACTCGTGAATTTGGCAATTTTGGCATATTAAAGAAAATAAATTATATCTATACATTAAACAAAATACATAAAATCTTAATGGAGCCACACACAGTTATATATATAAGTTAATTAAGCATGAAAGGTAAGTTAAAGTACATTATATTAGTATAAAAGGACGGAGAAAGAGTTTAAAAGCAAAATTAGCAGAAGCTTATAAATTAATATATAAATTAAAATACGAAGGTTGAACTATATATTACACATTACAAAAGTATTGACTTATGAAGGCAGCTCTATATAAGATGAGAATACCTAAGAATAACAGCGTAATGACAGGCAATCACGTTGGCAATTATATGGCCATCTTGTACGACCAGTTGGATGGAACATGGCAGCAGCAGGTGGGCAAACAGTTAGGCAGTTCTCCGAGAGAAGAAGAGAAAGGTGAACAATCCCACTACTCAAACTTCATAGCACTTGACTTGTGTTGGCTTCTTAAAATTTATTTTACTGAAAGTAACTAAATTGAAAAGTAACTACACTGAACTAAAACTCCACTGACTCAACTGACTAAAAACTAAACAAAAACTAAACTCTTTTGTTGTATGGGCCTTTTTAAACACATTAATCCTGCCAAGAATGCAATCTCAGTTGCCCACAGCTATCTCTTAATTAAAAAAACATGTGTGATTAGTAAAATATTTTTAAAACAGATAAGGCCTGAAATACCATTTGATATATTTTTAAAGATTTGAAAACAACTAATAAAAGAATTTTAATTAATGAAAACAGTCTGACTATAGATAAAGATAATTTCAGTATTTCAAGTCTTCCCCATTTTACTTTGTTGTTACATTTCTCTGTCTCAGTATTTGCAATCTGATTGGCTAAGCACTTGAGAGGATTGCACTCTCTCAGTTTAATTCCAATAGTTTAATTAAATACAAATATATAAAAAGATATTTACAATAATATAAAGAAAACATCTAATATTCAGCAATAAATATTAATAAAATTATTGCTTCATTCATATATATATATATATATATATATATATATATATAATATATATATATATATATATATATGTGTGTGTATATGCATCACACACACCACTGTTTTACTTTACTAAATATTTTTTCATTAATTTTTTTAGATCATTATGCATACAGTGTGTGGGTGAGTGGCATATATTTACAGTGAGGTCTGAATGGCAGGCCCCACAGGAGGTTAGTGTAGATGGTGAAGCATGAAGCTCGATGGTGATTAGACATCAACTGCTTCATTCTTCCCCATTTAAAGTGATCAAAAAAGTCAATAAAAAAATTACCTTCGTTGGAGTCTAATATAATGTTGGTGAGAAAAACAACCTTAATAAATGAGCATGAAAACATTGCTCCTTGTTGACAAAAAAACTGCCTTCTTATTTGAATCAAGTTTCTAATATGGAGAAGCAAGAATCTTTCATTCCTTTTTATATTTTTATTGCAATTTGTTTTTTTTCATTAACTGAAATATTTGGTATGAGGATCGGGTGGTGTGTATGGTTTCAATTGTCATGCATTATAGATGCCATTAAACCCATTTTCTCCTTCCAATAGAAAAGCATTTTCATGACATTTCCGAACAAGGTATGGTCCACTATACAAGGGGAAAAATTTTTTAAACTCCTTTTTTACTACACTGATAGTCTTGGGGGATCTCAACCATACTTGATCCCCTTCCTGACATTGGTGACCTTGCATCCATTCCCTCTTTATGCATTTTTCAGTTGCCTGGTTCAACCGTCTTCTAGCAGCTTTTTGATCATGGATAGGGTCAATAACTATTTCATCTAGTGGCACCAGGTTTGGAAATAAGTTGCGACATGGCTTCTCATAATGAAGGGATTTGGGCGTAAAACCAATAGACTCATTTATTGTCTGGTTTATACAGTTAACTATTTCTGGGGTTTTATTTACCCAATCCCAGTGGTTGATTGATATGTAGGTGTGAAAGAGACGATTGAGTTCTCTCATGACTCTTTTGCATGGGTTAGATTGGGGATTCCTAATCGATGTCAACCAATGAGTGAGTCATTGCTTCAAAAGCCAACTTTTCCATTCCTTAGAGATGAATGCTGAACCATGATCTGATAGAATAGAATTAGGTTTTCCCACCTCAGGGAATTGTTTATCTTGGAGGGTCCAAATTGTATTCCTTAAGACTGCAGCCCAGACAGGATACGCTCCTACATATTTGAAAAAAAACATCGTAGGTCACAAGTGCATATTGGAAATTTCTAAGTTTGGGCAATGGGCTGTAGTGGTCAATTGCAATTAACTCATTAGGCCTTGATGCAGATTATAATGGGTTTCATAGTTCCAGTGTAAGACTTGTTCGGAAACAGTCCAGGCACATGTTGTGCATTTTCGTAATACTGCGAAGATCTGTGTGTACATACCTGGCCAGTAAAATTGGCATCTCTAGGCTTCCTCAGTTTTTTGTGGCCCATAATGTCCCAAGGTTTTGTGGATGTGTTCGATCAGTTGCATTCTAATCTTAATTTAGCATCATGATTTTCCATGAGTTCTCTATGTCTTTTGTTTTACATTGCAGGATTCCATCTTTTAAGCAGAATTGGGATTATCGCTGCACATTTCTTTTGTTTGTACACATTAGGTGATTGTGTCCCAGGTTGGAAATAATGTTAGCATATTGGTCATCTTGCCAATATCATAGATTTGTCAAATCGGTTTCCATAGGGGTCTTCGTGGCCATGATTCTGAGGGTCTGGTCATTCAGCTGGGGATTTTGGATACTGGCAGGTACAGGATGGTGGCTTAGGATATCTGCCACAATGTTCTCATGTCCTGGGCAGTAAGCCACTTTGTATTGGAACTGTTGGAGGGCCAGGCTCCACCAGATCAATTGATCATTAGTAAAGAAACTATTATTCAAGAATTCCAAACATTTGTGATCAGTTCCTATGACCACGTCAGACCCCAGGAGAAATTGGTGGAATTTCTGGCAGGCCCAAATGATTGCTAGGGTTTCTTGTTCTGGGGTGGTATAGTGTACTTTGGCTCCCTTTAAGGAATGGCTTCAAAAATAGAGTACCTGATGCTTTCCTTCTTCATTAATTTGGAATAATACAGCCCCCAATCCCTGCTTGCTACTATCAGTCTGGACGTAAAAGGTCCTTGTAAAATCAGGGTGACACAACATTACAGCTTGAAGGAAATTTTTTTTATGTTCTCAAAATTCTTGTCATGTCCTTCAGTCCATTCCCATTTATGATCTTTCTTTAGTAACTCTTATCAGCTTTCCTGTCTTATGAGCAAAATTTGGGTAAAACTGGTGATAGAAGTTACAAAGCCCCACGAAAGATCGGACTTGTTTCTGAGTTTTTGGTTTGGAGAAGTGCTCAATGGCTTCTACTTTCTCGGGGTGGACTTTGATCCCATACTCAGTTACAACATGCCCAAGAAATGTAATTTCTTTTACCGCAAAGTGACTCTTTTCCAAGTTAATAGTTATGTTTTCTTGGGCACATTCACAGAAAAATTTGAGTTTGAATATCATCACATTATTTGAATACACCTACACTTTAATGCAATTGTACTGGGTGCCAACAGAATACAAAGTAAATCTGGAATTCAGAAAAAGGTTTGTCATTGCTATTGGTTATTTTTTTAAATTTATTCTAATCAATTATCATAATTGACATAACATAATAAATTATCTAAATTAACAGTGTTCCTACCTCTCATTTACTTAATGTCATATATTCTCATCTTTTCAGCCAATTTTAAAATTTTTATCCAGCAGAAAATTAATAATATCCTGAAATTTTATCTATGATCTAGGAAGTATGGACTATGTCAGTGTTATTATAGTTCTGTTTTGTCATGTTAAAGACATATGTCAAAATAAATGTTTTTTTTAAATATATTAGATAATATTAATGAAAACATATTTTCCTCATTTTATCAATTTTATTATTCGACTTAAAAATCTTTCACTTTTACAGTTAAATAGGTAACATAGTTTTACATTTGCTTTATAAATTTTAGATGGCAGGTAATTAACTATTGAGTAATCTCCTATAAGTATAAGTAAGGACTGCAAATGGCAAATAAGATTTTTAATGACCTTTTTTTATTACAATTCTGTTGTACTTAATAGCCAAATTATTCAATACTTTTCTCATTATTTTTGTGCATTTTATTTGTTTAATAATTGGAAAAACATAATACACAATGAAACAAGATTCTCTCCAGAATGTGTATTCATTTTCTTTATTTATGTATTTTACCATAATTAAAACTCCACTTGTTAAAATATTTAATTAAAATACATTTTTTATTTCTGACATTTATAATCTTATTATGCAAGTTTTGCAAACTTAGCTTTAAATTTTAGATATCTCTATACTCTGAATTCTAAAGAAAAATGGAGATCAATCTTACAATATGTTCTATTCACATGATTATCTTTATAAATGATTTTACATTTATATTGCATTTTATGTTAACTTGTTCTTTTAAATATTTTATTTAATATGACTGAAGTTCAAAGAAATCATATAATCTTAAGGTATTGTCAAAAATAATATACACCTATTATCTAGCTAGGACATCCATTAAATTACTATTACATAGACACATAGTGAATATTGATGTCTGAAATTTAATTGCTAAAAGGATTTCACCTATTATCAACTTATTCTATAAGTTCTACTTTTATATCTTTATCTCTAGATGCTTTGCTGTAGCTTTCTATTTTATTAAACTTCAGCCAACTCATCTTAGTATCTTTACTTTTGACTATTATTTCAACTTCAACTATATTTGATACAATGCATTCATAATTTACTATGATTACATTTGAATATGCATTTACATCTCCCTTCTTCCTTTTCACAAGAACTTAGATATATTTTAGATATACATTTGCAAATATTTCTATAATTCTTTAATGTCTTACAATCTTTTCCGGATAAAATATCTTTATTTTTAATAAACCATACTTTAACATATGATGCTAATTATACTATTTTCTTTCTCTTTATTTATAATCATGATAAAATATCCTTCTTTTCCTTCTTCTATTATATATATATATATAACAGTAAAATAATAAATATAACGGTAATTAACTATTATATAAGTCTTTCAATCCGCAAAAGTACTGCTGCGGATTGAGGTGTGTATATAATAGTTAATTACCATTATATTTATTATAATATTTAAACAGCATTAAACTGTTTCACATGCGCTTCTATCTTTTCCAAAGACTTTATCATGTGGTTGAAGTGTTAGTATTCATTAATTTTATATTTAAAATCCAAAGCGCATGTGCAACAGTTTAATGCTGTTTAAATATTATAGTTTATAAAAAACATCGCGCTATATATAAAATAATTGACTTATTTACATTGTATTTATTATTTTTATTGTTATTACAATAGTTTTTTAATTGACATTTTATTTCTATTATATATATATTGTTCACTAGACTTCCACACAATTCATGACATACCGATACTTATTGGTCACCTTTTAATATATATATATAATGTTAATAATGATTTTATTTAAATTAATGATTTATATCCATCTAAGCATTTTTATTTTTTTAGGCTTCTTTTATAACTATAACAACACTTATTTATTAATTTTAATGCTTTTAATTTTACTATTTTAACTTAAAAATTATCTTTATCTGTTAACTCTGTGCATCTAAAATATATTAAAATACATTTTATTCTATTCAATAAAGGTTTCTTATTTTTAATAGGTAATAAAAAAAAGCTTATGAAATATATTTAATAAAAAATATTTTGGAAAGTGTATTTGATCGATTGAACTAATGAGTATCCAATCTTGAATCCATTTTCTCTAATACTACCATATAAAATCAAACATGTAACGATAAATAATTTTGAATAAAGATAACGAAAATTTTTTTTTCATATGTGATAGCATCGGCCAGGAGGCGAACCGGCAACAACCATCTGCAACCAACTGCTTGCTTGCAAGGCGGCTGCGCTGACCTCTCGGCTAAATAATTATTATAGTAATTAATAACATGCATTAAGCTGGTTTCAGTGAAATAGAGATTTCAGTTTACAAAATGTAAAAATATTTGAAAGTTTCAGAAATTAATAAAATAAAATACCAACAACAATAATAATAATTACAGAATTATAGTTCTTAAAACTTTTTGTCTAAAACTAATACTATAAATCATTTGTCAATAATGTAAGATATTAACAAAGCTTTATTCGAAAAGATCAAAGCTAAAACATTATTTGAAACAATGACATTTGCTGAATTAGAATTACAAGTAATTTCAAATGATAAAAGCAATATCCAACCTGCATTATTCTCCTGAGTTAATAATGTTTTCAGCAGGGTAAAAAACTTTTTAATATTAATCTGTGCTTCTAATACTAATTAAAGTAAATTTACTTTTTACAATGTGCTAAAAGAATAACTGTGTGTTTAAAATTTTTATTTGTATAGTTTAGAAAATAATAATAATTTACTTAATAACGTAGAGATTATAATTTGTTATATACGTAATGAAATCAAATTGATACCATATATCAATCACAAGCTTCAATGGTTGCACGATAGCTAGTTGCTATACCCTGACAACGTGTCAGGCGATCAGTCAAGCAGACCTTTTATGTAAAAAATATATTATATAGGGGGTTTGAACTCATATTTCCACACGAGCTTCAATTATCCACGCTATTTCATTTTGCTGACACACTTGATCACACACATGTCGAAAAGATAAATAACCACCAATATGTGTATTTCGTGCTAAACCAGCATTCGTCAGTTGGTCCAGATTATCATCTCCACACATATATACAATCAATGCTCAGGGTAAAGTCGATTGTTCATTAAAGTATAAAGATTGGCTATCTTAATATAAGGGAAGCATTGATTGTACATATGTGTGGAGACGATAATCTGGACCAACTGACGAGTGCTGGTTTAGCACAGAATACTTATATTGGTGATTATTTATCTTTTCAACATGTGTGTGCTCAAGTGTGTCAGCAATAGTGTGGATAGTTGAGGATCATGTTAAAGTCTGAATTCAAACCCCCTATATATTACATATTAGAGTGTAGGTATGAAAAGGTCTGTACTGTAGAAAAAAATTCATGTAGTAAAATATATAATAAATATATATTGCGTACAAGTTGATTAAATAAAATATTCAATTATTTTTGTATGTATCTCTGTTTATTTTGATTCTATAAAAACGCAGCATATTTGGCACAGTTAGAAAGTTGTGCTCTAATGAACTCAATAGGTTCACAAATGATCCCTCCCCTCTGACTAGGATGTTTTAAAATGGCTAAAATTGACTCATTAGAAGAGTTTGGTGCAGGTTATCTGAAAAATTGGCCAATCTATATAGATTAGATGCTTTTTTGCATGAAAGATCATCAAATTTAAAAACCTGAATTAAAATTATTGACACCTGTAATGATTTGTGTTGTGTAGACTTGTGAGATCTTAGGTGCACAAACACCTCTAGAGCTTTAAGCTGAACTTGATTTTGATAAAGCATTATTCTACAGACTGTATTTTAATATCCAAAGCCCTTATAGTAATACAGAGATATTACTTCAATATCTATATGCACGGAGAAGATGATGAAATAATAGACTTTACTGCTAAGTTCAGGAAGTTTGCATTTAACTGTGATTTTAAGAATTTCTCAAACAAAATGCTAAAAAAAATCAATACATTTAACAAATACATGATCAAAAGCCCAGGATAAAATTGTTAATAAATTCAGATACTACTTTTGATACCTTTGAGTCTATGGTCTCACAAGAGCCTCTAGATGAGTCTATAGTGATTTAAACTGCTCCATTAAATAAAAATAGCCCCAGCATTAAAGTTATGGATTTAAAACTGAACCATCTAGAAACTTTTCTCATAGAATGAGTTTAAAAGATCACCTACTAGTGGTAATATTGTAAGAGTTTATTACAAATGTAACAAACAAAAACACACACACACCAAATGTCTACGTCAGAATACAGTATGTACATATTGTAAGCATGTCAGTTACCCAAAAGTGGCTCGTTTTAAAAAGCAAAAACAACTCACTCAGAAAACAATGGTAGAATCTATTATAAAGAATTGAAAAGACAATGTTAACTGAAATAAAATCAATGCCTATATAAATGAAATATGAGAGATGTTGATTTAGCCTACAAACACAGAATTATTATTAATGCTGTACCAATAGCAATGAAATTGAATACAAAGTCAACATTGTACATTGTATGAAATAACACATAGATTATCATTAATAGAAAGAATAATCACCACCTTCATCCTAGAAGTAATGTAATTGCTAATTATTAAGGAAATAAAATGCTACATTGGGATCAAACAAGGCATTAGAGTTGCTGTGCCTAATAAGATAATTAATCTGCCTCATGTTGTATCAGCATTAGGTCATGATTGATTCCATCACTTGGTTTGCAGAGTGATTAATGTAAACCAGCTCAAAAAGTAAAATTAAAAAGTGTCTATCCAGATGTGATTGATAATAAACTGGGTCTGAACCCTAGAACTAACCCATCTTACCGTAGACCTAGTCAGTACAGTAATAAAAACAAAATTGTTAAAGGGTAAGCATACAAGATCTATATCACATTTATAGTGTAATCACTAAATGGACTTCAGCAGTAGTGATAAAGATAAAGGGATTTCAGACTATGGTTGATCAAAAGAAGCATCAACATCATAAGCACAGAAATCAGCTGAGACTGAACTATAAGCCTACAAGTTTTAAAGACATTAGACCTGCTAATGAAGATACCAGATCTGTGGATAAAAACACCAGATCTATGAATAAAGACACAAGTTCTGCTGATAAAATTACTGCACAGATTACATAAATTGCATACATTGATACTTTATTAATCAATCATAGGCTGATCGATTGGGATAAATATATTAGTCATTCTTTTTTTTACCAAAAAACAAAAATAAAATATAAGTCAATAATATTCTTTTCAAATTCACAACAACAACAACAACAACAACAACAACAACAATAATAATAATAATAATAATAATAATAATAATAATAATAATAATAATAATAATAATAATAATAATAACAACAACAACAACAACAACAACAATAAGAATGTTGATTCCAACCTTAACACCCGAATTTATTTTTTCAGAGACTTATTGGCAACAAGGACAATTTAGCAACAATTTTTTCCCTTCTGTTATAAGTGATTGATTTGCTAATGGCGTTCAAATGATAATGGACAATCCAGGATATTATATGTAGACAAACTATGTAAATGCAAAATTTGTAATTCTTTTGAGACAATAAAGGCCTTTTGAAACATAATAATAATAATAATAATAATAATAATAATAATAATAATAATAATAATAATAATAATAATAATAATAATAATAATAATAATAATAATAATAATAATAATAATAATAATAATAATAATAATAATAATAATAATAATATGGAGTGCGGTTCTGCTGTCAATAAGTAGGAACAAACTTACAAAAGCTCATGAATGTACTTCATTAAAGGCAAACAGAATCTAATTATTAGTTTAAAAATCTTATAATTTTGAAAATTATAATCGATTTCCGGATTATAAGAAAAGACGCTGTTAACAAAGTAAGTTTTTTTTTTATTATTTTGTCCTAAGAAAATCTAGTCATCTAGTTGAAATGGCGTCTGCAGATAAAAATTGTGTTGTTAGTAA